>OMOU01076218.1:0-13920 GCA_900312585.1 Malacocephalus occidentalis | reverse complement strand
GGCAGGTGAGGGCAAACTCTGAGACAATGCTTAACCTCACACACTCCCCTCCCCCCCATGTCAAACTCCCTCCTTCTCCTCTCTCTCTCTCTCTCTCTCTCTCTCTCTCTCTCTCTCTCTCTCTAACTCTCTCCTTCCTTTCTCTTCAGAACAATGGACGCCAACAGGAACAGGAAGTGATGTGGACGGACGTGGGTGGGGGGTTGGTGGGGGCAGAGGTTGATTTCACCAGGGCAGTTCCTTTAGCTGGATCAGGGGCAGTACATGTGCATGTGTGTGTGTGTGTTTGAGTGTGTGTGTGTGTGTGTGTGTGAGAGTGTGTATGTGTGTGTACTTAGATACTTGTGTGCTTAGATACTTTTACACGCTCATATCTAATAGGCTATTATTATAGAAACTGCACTTCTCAACATCTGATATTAGCATGGGTGTGTTTCAATCATCCCCATAAGTAAGATTATGCAAGATTTTTTTTCACATCACAAATAACAGCACGATCCATTTAAATTATTTTTTTTAATTGTATTATTATTTTGATTCTCAACCTACTGACCACCACTTGATTGGTGATTGGTTTGGTGGGGGCATAGCGTGAAATGCCCCGCCAGTAGTTTTCTTTGTCTTTTACTTAATAATCTGCAGAGTGAGAAGCCACCTCTTAAGATCTCCTAAATAAGATCTTTATTTCACCTATCGCTCTCTTTGTCTCTCTCTCTCTCTCTCTCTGAAGAACTGAAGAAGACAAGTGAAAGGTGACACCTTGGGTGTTGAGCCACCCTGACTCCTTCCCATCTCTTCTCGTGGCCCTTCTCTTACCACTTGAGGACTCTTGTCTCTCCTCGGTCCGCTACGCTTTCCAGTACACTTCCTCTGTCCACTGCACCTGGCCCAGGACAGAGGCGAGGAGGAGCCGCTGTGCATGTTATTAATACTATTGTTAAGTGAACGCTCTCATCGTGTTACAGGTAGTGGAGAGAGCGGAGCGGGCAACAGAGGAAGACAGCCCTGTCTTGGGTTATTTATATCCTAGGAGGAATACCGTGGCCAGTTATGGTGAGAGGCAAGTTGGTGAGCGCAGGGTCCGAGCATCCAAAGGGACTAAAATAATTGCATTTGAGTGTTAAAAGTGCAGAGTTTTGTATTGTCAACTTTACACTCTGATAATACGTCAATATACATTTCAAAATGAATGAAGTCAAGTGTCCATTTCACCCCATTTCTATTGGAATGATGGTAGGCCTGCTACAGACAAGTGTTTGAATATTTTTGAACAGTTTTGCATTGGACTACTACGCCCTCTATTGGCCAACGATAGACAATGGGTTTGTGCATCCATCAATCTATCCCTCTACAGCAAATTTCTGTCAAAGGTCACAGGACATATGAACATAAAGTAGGGAGACACCAACCCCCTATATGCCTGGCCCCCGCCCCCCTTTCTCTCCAATACAGTATGACATTGCATGTCCAATTGGTGGTCCTCTGTCCTCTGTCGGGGTTAGGGTTAAGGTTATTCTGTATATTCTTATATGCACTATAGACTCTGGATACTTTGATATAGATTCTGGATATTCTTATTCTTGTTTGCACTACAGATTCTGGATACTCTTATATGTGAAAAACTACCTTTAGTAGTAGTTGTGAAAAACTACCTTTAGTAGTGGATGTTAACTGCATTTCGTTGTACTCTGTGCATGTGTACTCTGTGCAATGGCAATAAAGTTGAATCTAATCTAATCTAATCTAATCTAATCTAAGGTTAAGGTTAAAGTTAAGGTTAGGGTTAGGGCTAAGGTTAGGGTTAGCCATCTCCCCTGCAACTCCTGAAACTGCATATGTGGAATTTATTGCGTATGTGCAGGAACAATATTGTTTTGTGATTTCGGCAGTGAACAGTGAATAAATCAATAAGAAATAAGAAATCTATAAATGTTTTCAAATTGAACTGGATTAGACCATTTTGCAGCCCTGGACCCATATTGACACCCAGCAGCAGGGCAAGACTGGGAACATCATTCAGGCTGAGAAATATAGTCCCAGTCAGGCCAACCCTGTGCCAGGGGGATTATGAAATTATGACATGTAATGTTCCAAATATTAGTCATTGTTACATATAAATAGTGAGCAGAATAATTTAACGTACGCACGCACACACACACACTCCACGATGTGCGAACTTGTTGAAACGAGTTCGCGTGTCTCTCATGCTCCGACCTCTAGGGGTGCTGTTTGAAACATGAGCCAGCTTCACGTGAACCCGTACACAGTGCGGGCGGAAGGAAAGCTAACCCGCCATTGAAAGACAATTCAACGTGAGGACTGCGTTAAGGCTAGATATAGCACACTCGATTCACGTTTAGCCGTATTCTATATAATATACACTCTATATAATATTCGGCGGGCAAGATGGCGTACAGAGGACAGGGACAAAAGGTTCAAAAAGTTATGGTCCAGCCGATCGTATCCTTTGTTTATGAACAAAAAAGCCGCATGCAGGTTTGAAGTGAATATGCTATGCTAATGTTAGCTGCCATTGTGAAATACTATTAACGTATTATTTTTATAATGAAAAAGAAATCATGTTGTTGCCGCTTTTTTTGTTTGTTATGTCTGACCTAAAACATTGCTACGCATCAAACGTGCAAACGTATGCTTGTTGTTAAGTCGTGTGTACATACGTTCACCATTGAAGTGTACGTGTCCATCTCGACAACACTATTTTACCGGCACATGTTTTCTTGATCGGCTCTACTAATAATTGTCCTAAAACAAGAGTAAAATGCCACCACCACCACCATGGTGTTGGATTAGAAACATTCCCATGTTACTGTACTGTAGAAAGCACTGCTTTCCAAGTAGTAGTAGTAGTAGTAGTAGTTGTTGTTCCTTGACTGCCTCTACCAGAACCTAATCTTCAGATATCTACAAAATGTAAGTATGGTATAATCTCTGAAATTAGTTCTGCGGTGTTGTTGCTCAATGTGGCCCATGACTCTTCTCTAATTTGTCATCTATAGCGTTCACGGATCCAGGTGTGGCTGTATGAGCAGGTGCACATGCGGATAGAAGGCTGCATTATTGTAAGTGCTTTTTTTAATCCATTAAATGTATACGTTTTCACCTTTCTCTGTAGATTATTAAATGGATTTGATAATTATAATTGATAATTCAATGGCTTCAAACTTTTGAAACAATAATCGCCTTGTCAGAAGTATTGTTTATATATAATCTGTTATGTTGTAATTGATTTTGATAGCGTGCTGGGAATGTTATCCTTTGGGGGTATATTAAAATGCATTAATTAATGATACACCACTGTTCTGTATAATTTGTACTGGTTCTGTTCTGTTTATTAGAATTATTGCATTGAGGGTATACAGCTTATTAGGATGAATTGACACTCACCAATAATGTGTAAAGTGGAGGATCCACTTTTATAAATGAGACCCCATGCCTTTTAAAGCTAATTGGAAAGCAGATTTCTTGAAATTGTACTCCTCAAACTACAACCCTTTCCAGATTTCCCTGACCTGGGCACTTCTTTTTCTCACCCCTTCACAATTTATAGGGCTTTGATGAGTACATGAACCTGGTTCTTGATGACGCGGAGGAAGTCCACATGAAGACCAAGAACAGAAAACCCCTCGGTAAGAGGATGGTGGATCTAAGGTGGTTTTCACATTATGCCTGGAGTCTGTGTTAATTCACTTCAGCTCCCTTCCCTAAAACCGCCATCTTTTTATTTATTTTTTGTGCCAAAATGTAGGATTGACCACACCATTAATGAAGGTCAACTCAATTGCTCTTGATTGATCACCTAATTTAAATGACAAATTCTCGGTCAATAATGGAATTCGTCATTAGTCTTTGGTAAACTGAAGCTTTGTCTTAACTGAGATGGAGTGTCCTGCAGCTGCTATGTTTTGAAACACTGCAGTGACTGGAGCCTACCACTGACCCAAAGTTACATCCATAGCCATACAGTGACATTGTTAGTACATATTGTGTATCTGCTCCAATCGTAACGAGAGCTCTGTGGCGATTCCTGCCCACTGTGTGCTTCTCACAACCTGCCACTGAAAAGGCTGAATATGCATTGTGTTCAAATGGTAATTTAATCACACTCAGGCCACCTCATCAGGTGTGGCTATCGCGAGCTGCTCCAGGGTTCAAAGTAGACTTTTACATTAACAATTTGTCATACCAACTGTACTTTGATTCTGAATAAATTGTCAGTGTTAACTGATACCTGTCAACCAGCCTTGCGATACAAACTCATATTATACAGTACTTGACGCTTGTTATCATGAGATACTAAATGCTTGTTGTTGTTTTTTTGCACATTAAACTTGCCTGTAGTTGTATAATATAATTCCATCACTCTACAGTCATCCGTTTATTTGCAAGAACATTTAGACTTCTTTAGGACAGGTTACATAGCCATGCAAATAGACATTTACCAATTTACATTTGAAATGTGGATTTTTCAAATGTATCAGAATGACGATATAGTTTAGGTTTATTAAGATGTATCCATGTGTATGATATATTTCCTTCTTTACAGTCTATTCAACCTCTTTGGTGCTCTTTGTCCTTCCATATTGTTGTTCTAGGCAGGGTCATGTTGAAAGGAGACAACATCACCTTACTACAAAGTGTGGCCACCTAAGTTGATGGAAAACCTCCAGAATGGCGATACCGACAGCTTCTTTTTCTACAATAACCTGTTTTTGTTTTTCGTCGAGTTCCAAAAACTTGTTTTGTTTTTGGAACTGGTGTCGAACCGTAATTATTTGGTTACATAATTGTTTGTTTCATGAGCATATGACTGTCCATATGGCCAATTTTCCTGTCCAAAAATAAAGTTGATTGGTTTTTTTTCATGTCTCTGAGTTGGCGTCAGTATTTATATAGTGGGATACAATCAATACTGGCATGTTCTTTCCTTCTCTATCGCCATCTTCTGGCAGACAATGGCGCCCCGCATTCTTTAGTAGGTCAACATCCAAACTTGACCCACAGAACCAAGTGGGTTTCATGAATACTCGTAATTATTTTGTTGATGTTCAAAACAACCTTTGCATTGTTTTATAAGCTTCACAAATATTATTACTATTAAGGGCTGAAAGTAGGGCGCCATCATTGTTGCATTCACCATGCTGTGCTGTAAACTTGAGAGTGATGGCTGTTATTACATTGTGAATTTAACCTGCTTTTGTAATTCAATAAACCCCAAAATACCAAAGCTGTTAATACGATTCATACATCGATTGCACAGTGCTGAGCGTGTTACTCACGTAGACTGTATAGTTACGCACTACGCAGTGTCCCTGTTACAGTGGGTGGGAAGCCCCTAGTGCTGTCCTGCCAACGCCCGGCCAACAGACAGTACTCGGCGGATACGGTAAGGTTATAAAGCCTGTTTACGTTTACCTGCATTTACTGGTGTATTGGATATTGCCATAATGCCTCGGGTTATGCTGTATCTATATATTTATTGTCTCGCATTGTGGTCGGACCGTACGTGTTTGGTTATTTATGAAACATTTAGCAACCGCATCCGCTAACGTTAGCTTGCGGTTAACAGTCGGATCAGCTAGCTAATGCTAAATATGAATAGTCGACAGCACAGACGTGCTGACCAGTAAATGCATCTTATTGTAACCGTCCTGCTTAAGACTTGCTGCCAAAACAAATAGAATACACATATCCGTATACTGTCACGGAAGCCGGCTCGTTTAAAAACTAAGTGGTTGAATAGAAAACGTAACGTTAGCCATTTTGCCGTCAATAGTAAGGCCGCTCAGCCAGATGTCCGTTTAAAGTCACTGTCGTGGCGTTTAAAGCGCAACCATACATGGCGCGGAGAACGGTCTTTCCTCCAGTTAATAATGAACTGTTGGATCTTGGATCAATTCAGATGATCACGTTATTTGCCCATTGTTATGGTGCCTTCCTGTTGTACTCAGAAGTCAGATTCTCTGACGTCCAAGTTGGACGTTTCAGGGGGAACACCCCTCAAGTCGGAATTCCAACTCTCAAAGTCCGAAGAACCTCAGCAACCCCGAGGTAAATGGAACGCATCATAATACCGCGTTCTGTTTAACTCGAAAGTCGGAGCTGACAATGACGTCACATGCCCAGCTTCAACTTCCGTTGACTGAAGTCGGTTTGGTGAGCTTTTTCCGACCTTCCGAGTTGGAGTTCCGACTTCAGTGGGCGTTCCCCCTGAAACTTCCGACTTGGAGTGAAACTGGATCGTACCCTTATTGCTACCTAGGGCTATCTATGATCTTGTAAGGGTTATTCCCGATTTAAACTCAAACCAGGATATGTAATATAGGCTTCAGTACCCCCACAGTTTCAAGATGAATCTGCTGTATCTCTACATACATGGTCAGCTACTGAAAACCGCAACGTTTAAGTGTGTATTTGTTATTTTCCTCACAACAATGTTGTCACTGCATAGATCCTGTTGGGTTCATTTTGGAGGAAATGCAGTAACAACATGTGTTATTGTGTGCCCCAAGACATGTCATGTGGTTATTTTGCAAACATAACATGTTGTCGCATAATGACGGATTCTCTTAACAGTGTAGTTGTTAAGAGAATCCCTATGAATTCTCCTTTCCATCCTTTCCTTGACCTCACGACTGGGTTAAGGTAAAGTAGTTAGTAGTTACCTTTTTTACAATGAGAATGGGACTTCGGAGGAAAAGGAATAAAATATGGCAGCGAAAGAGACACTTGCAGCAAGGATTGTCTGTTCTGCAGAGAGAGTTAGAGGGAAATGAATAATTTGGACTGAAAATGACGACTCATTTACGACTCACTCCCTGACTTCCTTTTCCCCACGTCTCTCATTGGCTGTATGATTGCTACAGGACCATTCACACAACACAAGTGTGACTCGCCGACAGGTCCAGATATTAAACATGCTAGATATCCTCCGACTGTTCTTTGAAGCCTCTGGATTGTGTCGTAAGCAGGTCACACTTCATGACCGGTGCCCACGGGAGTGCGCTACAATATGCCTCTGTTTTTGGGCTTTTGTCTGTGACTTTCTATAACTCAATGACTGGAAAATCGTGCTGAAATCAGAACGCAGCCAGACTCTTTCAGCCAGACTTTATTCTTGCATTTAGCTTTATGTGGTAGGCTAGTTGTTGAGAGTTGTCTTTGAAATCGAAATTCAGCATGTCTTTGGATATGTCAATCAGAAAGATGAATGCTATTCCTATTGATTATTTAATGTATTGTACATATCATAATGCCAGAAAACTTCACGATCAAACATGTCACACTTTCTTTTGTAGGCCTAAATGTAGTAATATATCAAATGATCCTCAACACAATAATCTATGCCATTTGGTGTCGAAGTCACCAACATACTGCCACATGATTGGACCATGTATGTATTTCAGTCAGCATGGGGAGAGATTGTAGAGAGCCAGGATACATTTATTACAATAATGTTATATCCATTGGGGACATTTGAAATGTGACGTATCTATTTAATTAAGCAATAAGCCCCAAGAGGCTCTTTACTGTGATTTCAGAACAGCTAAGGGGCATTGTTAGACACGAGATAGCGGATAGCGCGATACTGCAGTGACGGAATGAGCTCCCGTCCTGACGCCAGGACAGCAGCTTTTGCAAGAGACTCAAGAGACCTGTTCAGAGTTCACCTGGACTCAGCATAACTCTCCGCCTTCCCTTTCCTAACCCTAGCACTAAGTACTATTAATAATACACTGGCATTATTAATAGTACTTGGCATTGGTTAGCATATTGTATGTTCTTAGAGGTTGGTAATGCACTCAGAATGGCACTCGTTCTTGCAATTATGAATGCTTGAAACCTGTTTTATTCTTATAGAGTCTGCCAAATGCCCTACATGTAAATATTCAGAATGCGCGGTATAATGAAACCCGGTTACCCAAATAATATCGCCATATCCCACATCTTAATCGGAAAATGCTACTTTTGGAATAATGCAGAATTCGGAATATGCTGTTTACATGACCCGATCATAAAATGATCGGGTTTGAAACAGTTTGTTTGGCGTAGTAATACTGATGTAATGCGGTCACAGGTGTAAGGTTACAGAGTATTTTAACAGAGTATCATAATCAAGGACTGGAATGATCCATTTTATAAATTGTATTTTAGGGAGGGGACGGTTCTTTGTTATTCGCCGGTGATGTAGAAATATTGAAACAATGACTATTGGTGAACGAACCTTGTATACCTTTTACGCTCAACAAAAGCATGATTGCGCTACAGCGATGGCACCACAAATATTGATATTCTGGCAAAACAAATCGATGAAGCAGTAAATCGTAAACAAACAATTTTATCTATAAGAGAGCCAACCTGACATCCCAATCATGGAAACAACTTTGTCCCAGCCATTTGTGCGGAAATGTAGTTCAAAAGCTGGGTCTCAGTGACCATCAGAGGTGCAGTCATATACCATAATATTGATCTGAAAACCAGACAGTCATAAACCTGGCTGACCTATCAGGTCACCTTGCTGGTACCTTTCTCTTTATTTTCCCTTTCTGATGCTTCCCCTCGTGAGTTCTATGTTATGGACTGAATTAGTATTCATGTACCCATCATTATCTTGCATGAATGCTGGCTGTATCCAGCTCAGCATTAGAAATGAACAGGGTCTTGGGGCTTTTTGCCTTTAAAAACAATGGATTTGCCTCTGAAATTGGGATGAACTCAGCAGGCTTTTAAATGCCCCCATAAAATAAAGAGTTACGTGGAGTCATTGGTGTCTTGACCCAACATTTGATGAAATTGACCTGGAATGTATCCCCCTTTCATGAAGGCAAAAAAGGCCTTGTTTCAAAATGTCTTCCCATGAGCCAGGTGGTACTTCATGAGTGCAGGTTGAAAACCATGTCAGATGGTTAGCGTACATGATTATGATGCATTCAAGTAGTAGTCCAAGTTGCTTATTTTTTGTCTTGATCGTTTCCTTTTCCAGATCTTGAATGATCAGTGAGGATCCTCCTAGAACACAGCTATGCAGACCATCAAGTGTGTTGTAGTGGGGGACGGAGCAGTCGGTAAAACATGTCTGCTAATTTCTTACACCACGAACAAGTTCCCCTCTGAATATGTACCCACGGTGAGTGTATATATGTACCACATCACATATTTTACAGAACACTTGAGTGATGAGTGTACTAACATGCCGCCAATATGTGTTCTCTGTGTCTAGGTGTTTGATAACTATGCTGTAACGGTAATGATCGGAGGGGAGCCCTACACTCTGGGCTTGTTTGACACTGCAGGTATGGTCCTCTCATTAAGGTTGACCTACTGCAACCTTCAATAAGCTGTCCAGTAGGTTCTTGTCATTCACGCTAAACAGGTTTTTTCGTAACAACCAGTGATGGTCAAAATAGTTAACAGTATTGCATTACACAAAAAATACTGTTGGCCTTCAATAGATGAGAATGTTCCAGAACACTTCTTGGATATTCTGATGGCCCATCCCATATTTTATATGATAGAAGCTTTCGCTGTATAAAATGTGAGGTACAAAGTGGATGATCAGTTGTTCCCAGTGAAATAACCCAAGGCTACAAACATTTCATCAGCAGAAACCATGCAGCTTTTAGCTACTACAGATGTATACATCAATAAACCAGCGTGCCATGTCCATTTGAATCGACTGATGTGCACAGCGCAATGCCATGTGTTTTAATGTGTATACACTGTGTGTTTTCTCAGGTCAGGAAGATTATGACCGGTTACGACCCCTGAGTTATCCCCAGACGGATGTCTTCCTCGTCTGCTTTTCAGTCGTGTCCCCTTCCTCTTTTGAGAACGTCAAAGAAAAGGCACGCACTCCCCTCTCTACCTCTGGAGATTTGGATTATTGTACAATTAATTACCACATATATACAATACTTTCATCCCAGCAGGAGTCCTGGCCAGCCGTTGATGTCCCACTCCAAACGTTACCTCCTAAACTAAATTGTATTTGATGTGTGTTGCTGTTGTTTCTAGTGGGTACCGGAGATAACTCACCACTGTCCAAAGACCCCCTTCCTGCTTGTGGGCACCCAGATCGATCTGCGAGACGACCCCTCGACCATAGAGAAGCTGGCCAAGAACAAGCAGAAGCCCATCACCCCGGAGACGGCTGAGAAACTGGCACGAGATCTCAAGGCTGTGAAATACGTGGAGTGCTCTGCCCTCACACAGGTAATACAGACACACACACACACACACACCCACTCTATACAGGTATAGATGCACAATGTTCATTGGAACCAATAAGGTGGAGGAAAGGGGATGCTGTCCTCTAATCTACAGACCAGAACAGCCAACCAGTTTGATTGGCTAGTGTGTCTTCTTGGGTTTACTGCGCATGTCAAAGTTGGTGGAGCAGAATAGTCTCATTTTAGCTTGTGCTAGAACACTGCAGAGCATCCCTTTTGAGAATGCTGAACTGAAATTAGCCAGACTAGGATGTTCTTCTAGCATGGTAGGGTCTTTGAGCTTGTTTAACACCACTTACAATGAGCATAGAAAGATGAATTGAAATGTTTTTGCTGAATGCTTTTGTTAATCAACATTGCACCAAGTTGAAGGTAAGCTGTTGCTCAGTGGTTGCCACTTTTTATGAATGACACAGATTTGTCGATGTAACTGTCTGTCGATGTCTGGTTCATTGATTAGTGTTGTTAAGTGCAAAATGACAGAGCAGATGGTAACCAGCTACTATGCTAGTGCTCCCAGAGTGTGCGTGCTGGTGGCTGACTTAACCTGGCTTGCAGCCCCACCCCCCAGACTCCAACTGGGCTAGGTGAGGCCAATTAAGCCAGCCAACCACGAAACACACATTCCCACAGTCTACATTCCAGTTGACACAGTTAGTGAACCCCTGAAAATACTTCCTCTCTCCCCACCCTTTACCGTGAGGACAAGTTGTGTTTCTTATAGGGAGCTACCGTTGAGAGCGTTTGGCAGCTGTGTAAAACTGCAAGTGTGCAATTGTCTGAAAGCATCCCCAGGTGGTTTATTGGTGAGCACATCTACCACTACAGAGGGAGAGATGCCGCTGTGGCGGTGGGTTGGGTTCCTATCCTTACAATAAGGCAAGGGCTGAAGCGGTGGCAGGCATACATTTTGGTGTCTCAGGAACCCAAGAATCTCACCAACTAAAGGGCCCCACGAACGGCTCCAGGGTCTGTCTCAGGTAGCGCAGAGGAAACGCCAGAGGAGTTCCCACCCTAGGGTGGTAGGAATAATGGTCTCAACGGTGCTTAGGTGCACCCTCTGTTCTTCCGCACACGGCTCCTTCCTTCCTGTCTCTCACTACCTTCCTCCCTGGCCAAGCTCAACCAGCTGCTGCTGTCATATCCTGTTTCCTGTCCGGACACTTTTCTCCGTGAACGCCCCAGGCTTTTTCCCTCTGGGAAATCAATGAACCGCCCCGCCTCTCTATCTGGACTACTTTACCTCAACCCCTGCGTCGTCTTCCGATGTGTTACCTTGTCGAGACACCATTCTCTATGGTCCCCAATGTTTCTCTCCTTCCCCTCTGGATCCATGCCTCTCCTCTGGTGCTAACTCTGCTCTGTTCTCCCCCCTCCCCTCTGGGCCCATGTCTCTCCTCTGGTGCTAACTCTGCTTTGTTCTCCCCCCTCTCCTCTGGGTCCATGCCTCTCCTCTGGGTCCATGCCTCTCCTCTGGGTCCATGCCTCTCCTCTGGTGCTAACTCTGCTCTGTTCTCCCCCCTCTCCTCTGGGTCCATGCCTCTCCTCTGGTGCTAACTCTACTCTGTTCTCCCCCCTCCCCTCTGGGCCCATGCCTCTCCTCTGGTGCTAACTCTGCTCTGTTCTCCCCCCTCTCCTCTGGGTCCATGCCTCTCCTCTGGTGCTAACTCTGCTCTGTTCTCCCTCCCTCTCCTCTGGGTCCATGCCTCTCCTCTGGTGCTAACTCTGCTCTGTTCTCCCTCCCTCTCCTCTGGGTCCATGCCTCTCCTCTGGTGCTAACTCTGCTCTGTTCTCTCCCCCCTCCCCTCTGTCGTCGTAGCGAGGGCTGAAGAATGTTTTTGATGAAGCGATCCTAGCCGCCCTAGAACCGCCTGAGACGCAGCGAAAGAGGAAATGCTGTATATTTTGATTTGTGCCCCGTCGACCCCCCCACTCCTCTCCCTTCTCGCGTCGTCTCCCGTCCTCTCCCCACCTCTCCCCACCTCTCACTCCTTTTATAAAGCCTTCCCCTGCGATGCCACTGGTCTCTTCTTCCTCCTCTTCTTTCAGCTCCTTCTCCTCCTGTCCACTGCTTTAAAGAAAGATCTCTCCATCTCGACGAACAACTTGGCTTATTTTGTAACTTGACTCACCTCTTACTAGATCGTTCCTTTGCATATTAACGGGCATCGTGGCAAGGGCATTTTAAGAATTCCAGCATGTCAATATCACTTTTCGCATTTAATTAACACTCACATTTAGTTGTTTTATTCCCATACTTGCATTTCATCATAGTCCCTTCCTTGTGTTCTACATCCATCAATGATCATTTCATTTAACGCACAAATATCAGGCCCATGGCAAAGTGGCAGCCACATTGTGTTTGGGATGCAGTCTTTTACCCTTTTTTATTTATGTGGAGGTTGGCGGTTGAACATGGCTCCACAGTATTGAGATGGAAATGGGAACACTTATTCAGAGCCTCTATGCCTCTACACTGATGTCTCTTTATTTTGAGCTTACAGTAATTGATCATAATTACATTTGTGGCTCGCAACTACCAAACGTATTGTGTAAGGAACACAGTTGCTTTGGGAACATTCAAATGGATACTTCCATTGTCTAGCTACTAGAACAGCAGCTCCCTGAGTTATACTGAATAACTTTATTATAATGTTTCAGAGTTGGACCCCTCTGATTTGTCCAAGAAAAGCACATCTATCTCACTAACCAATCTCTCAGTGTAACTCATAAGGTGCCATTTGTTGCAGTGGGTAGCATAATCCTTGAAAGCACAGATTATTCAAATAAAACCTATCTGTATGGACTGATCTGTGAAATGGATTGAATAAAAGTACACTTTGCGTTGTATCTCTCTGCCTCTCTCTTCTTTCTCTCGCGGCCCTTTGCCACAGGGTCAAAACAATGTTTTGTGCAGGCCCAGTGTGGAAATACAGGGGGAGGGGGACTTATGGGGCTTCCTGCATACAGCAGCCTTGTGTTAGGGAGCAGCTGCCTCTGGCTCACATGACAGTGCTCAGGCTCCAGCCGGCCCTGTCTGCTGAGCTGAGGGCCAAACAGGAAGTCGCGAGCACACAAGCTGCCTAGTTGTGTCAACAAGCTGCAAGGTGCTCAGGGTCCACGAGGTTCTGTTGTGTTGTGAATGTGAGTCTCAAGTCTAGTTTTGATTTGTTTGTTTTTGTATTTATTTCTGGGTAATACAAGGACCCCCATATTCCCTTGTTCCTCCACATTCTCGGTTTACCATCCTTTGATTTTAGATTAGATTTTATTTATTTTTTAACTGCCCAACTGCACTCCACACTGAACTCTTGAGCTGCATGTGGTTTTGTGTTGGCACCCCTGAGCCCCATTCAAAGTGCTGCTCAGCCAACCAGAGAGCAGCAGCTCCCTGTAGACTGCAGTGTTGCTCCTCCGTCGTCTGCTCTAATGCTGAACCATACGTTTTTATTTACACTTAGTGCTCTATTTTCTGTTGAACTATCATTATTCTCTGTCATTGATTTGCCCCCTTTTGTTTGACCTGTGTGTGTGTGTTGTTGTCCAATCATTGAGCCTGTGTGTGTGTGTTTGTGTTCACAGAAAGGCCTAAAAAATGTGTTTGATGAGGCGATATTGGCTGCATTGGAGCCCCCAGAGCCCAAGAAGAAACGCAAATGTGTGCTGCTATGAG
>OMOU01076207.1:0-16139 GCA_900312585.1 Malacocephalus occidentalis | reverse complement strand
AGAGAGCAGCACTCCTTTCTAGAGAGCGTGAAAGAGAGAGAGAGTTAAAGAGGGAGAGAGAGAAGGAGGGAGAGAGTGTGTGAGCGAGAGAGAGGGAGAGAGAGCGAGAGTGTGAGAGAGAGAGAGAGTGTGCGAGCGAGAGAGAGAGAGAGAGAGAGAGAGAGAGAGAGAGAGAGAGAGAGAGAGAGAGAGAGAGAGACCTCAGTGGCTGCTTCCTCCTTGGTAGCGAAGGCTGTGTGTCCCTCCTGCCACAGGAACTCTCTGGTCCTCAGGAATGGCTGGGGGTGTTTGAACTCCCACCGCTGGAGGAGGAGAAAGTTATTTTTGTGTGTATTATGTAGAATATAATAGTAGTATCTGATACCGTACAACGCCAGTGTGTGGCACATTTCATACACAACATCAACAAAAGTATCACAAAGTGACCGTGGGTCACGGCCATGGAGATCACGCCCCACCCCCCCCCACCTTTTTCTGTAGCTTTGTGTTTGATTTGCGGTAAAACGGGGTTCATTTACACTTCAAAGTTGAAAGTAATTTACGGTCAATTTGAAATATAAGGAATGCATAGATGCAACCAATACCGCAGTCCGGGTCCAGACCCAGACGCCGTCCTACGCAGACCTATAACCGATACATTACTGAGAATTGGAGCTTCCGATTTTAACCGGCACATTTCAAGCCTTTACCACACTGGCTTAGCAGGCCAATCTTGTCATGTGATGCTACTCGGCCAATCAGACTGGTGCATTCAGTGAGCGAGTAGAAACAAACATGCATGCAGAGAGATGAGACAGTTGGAGTACAAATCTAGAGCTCATCTAAATCTAGAGCTTCTCTCACTGAGCAAGAGGAAGTGGGGGAATGGGAAAAAAGAAAAAGAAAAGAAAAGTGTTAAAGCTGTTCTGTTGCCAATGTGTGTTAACTGTTCATTATAAAATTGGTTGAGAGGGGTTGATGTGAAATGGAGTTAAAAAAGAAAATGAGAAAAAGGGAAACTCAAGCTACTCTTATTTAATTCTTTTAAAATGAATCAGGATTTAAGATGCACATTTCAAAAGGTCTCTGTAGAATAGCTCGTGCTACAACGCCACAGATGTGGCTTTAGTTCGGGGCTCCTCCAGGGACACAGGCAGGTTGTGGTGTTCGGCTTTATTGCAAGGTTTGTAGATGAAGTAAAACGATATGGAGCAGATGGTAGATGTGCTCCCCAAGTCTGTGTGCTGGTGGCTGAGATAACCTGTGGCACACTCATTGGCCAACACGCCACAGGCTTGAAGCCCCGCCCCACTGGGCCAGGTGAGGACAATGAAGCCAGCCAGCCACCAACCACACACTACACATTTCCACAGTCTCCCTTATGTTTTCTTTTAATGTAGCCCTTATTATAAACATAACGTGCTCTAGTAATAAATAAAACATTTCATTTCAATGTGAAAACCGACAAATATTGCTGAAATATTAGTGAATTCTACTTAATTTATTTGATGTGTTAACTACAAAGCCCATCAATGTTGATAATATTACTAGGCTACTTCAATAGACGGTGTATGACACTCATAACGCAAGTTAGACATTATGATGTTCCGGAACTTTACTTGAGGACATTTTCTTGAAGCTTTAGACCTCTTTGAAATGTAATGGAATACCCCTGCAGGTTTTCAATGTCTACAGTAGGGAGCATACATACACTCTTGTTTCCTCACCAAACTAAGGGGATGTTGCATGTTATCAAGGTATAGATGATTATATTAACATGATATTAACATGATATTAACTTCTACATCACCTCCCGTGATGGAATGTACCTACCAAGTTATAGATGTTATCAAGGTATAGATGTAGATGTTATCAATGTAGATATTATCATGATATAGATTTTGATATTATCATGATATAGATTTTGATGTTATCAAGGTATAGATTTACATGATGTAGATGTTATCAATGCAGATGTTATCGAGGTATAGAGGATCACTGACCACAACGTTGCACCACTGGTTGAGCTTGATGGGCAGGTCTCTGTGGGACTGGACCCATTTGGCGTAGGCCGGGTACATTGCTGAACCAAATGAAACCAAACACCAACCGGTTAGTTCACAAAGAAGATGGTGCAAAGCAGTCACTGTAGGTGACAGACGGTGGAAACGAGGAGAGAAGCGAGGAGCAGCGGCATGGAAAGAAGTAGGTTTACCGACCACACAGAGCAATCAAAATGGGTCGATTTCAATATTGATTAGAATGGAAACAAGGTCCGTCTAACCATCAAGATTCTAACCCGCATGTGTGGGAGCACCACCTATTGTAAAGAAAATAAGTTAAAAAACGGATAAAAAGGGGGAGAACACTTAATTACATAATGATGTAAAAAATGTCATCATTTTACATTTAATCATTTACTCTTTTTTTTTTTTTTTACCAGACTTGAAATTCAAAGCCGACCCGGATCCGACTAGCACCATGTCCGAATGTGACCCCGATGGGAAGAGTGTGTGTCAACGTGTGTGTGTTGTACTAACCGGTCTCACTCGTTGGTCTGACAGCAATGGGCTCAGCCAGCTCGGTTTTTCCTGAACGGGTCACCCATGCCACCTGATCAAAAACAGAGAAAGCAGGAAATAATGGAGAACAATTCAAAGAAAACTGTTTTGTAAAACTTTATTAAGACTGCCATCAACCACGCCTCGAATGCAGCTCCCATACATCCACACGCAGTTAACGCAGGTTCATACTGTACGTGCCCACAGTGGTCATCCAGGAGTTACGCTTTAAATACTCATTTTGTACCAAAAATATAGCAAAATAAGTAATTTTGCTAAAAGCCTGGGATAAGTGCAAGTTTATTTTAGAAGCTTCATTTCTTGGAATACTAACGAATCCCTTTTCCAGCACCTGTGCGCAAGAGTGACCCCTCGCGGCAACACAAAATGACTGGACCTAACTTGCACTGGTGTAGCGACAGAATAGCATTATTGGCAGTCATGGGTATTTTCCAACTATAATATACATATTGTGCCCCCTGAACTGTCAGTAAACAGTTGACAACATGATTGAAAACGCTGCTGCTCTTTTCATGTCGTGCCCTGTACTTGTGTGTGAGAGTGGGGGATGATGGGTACGGGTTGATTGACGGATCACTCAGTTTGAGGGCTATTATCTTCACAATAAAAAGGCCCAAGCCTTCAGGTGTGCAAGCAAGGGCGAGGACAGAGGAAAGAGGAGAAGGAAAAGAATGGGACAAATAAAGGTATGTCGTGATGTAGTCGATATTAGCCGGCACCATCGACATGTATTCAAGACGTCTACAAGACGCATGAAAGCTGGAATAACTTATGCCCATCAATGATGCCATTTCATTGAATTGAAGAGAACTTCTCAACCATTAACTATAATGTATGTGTTTATTCCCTGATGTGTTGAAAGACATGAATCAGGTGCAGGTGAAGGAACAAGCACAACATACACAAACTACTCTAGAGCCTGCAGACACCCCATCACCTGGATCTATTATTGGAGTATAGACCAAATTTGGAAAACTGCACAAAGTTGTCTTGTTTGTATTTTTCTCTTAGTAATGTCGCACAGCTATATACAGTACGTATATAAAGCTTATAATGTATTCATTAAATTATTTATTGTCATTCTGTTATGCTTTGATACATGATTTGTTTGTTTGGGACGTTATTGTTATCTGTAAAATTAAGTATATATTTTTGTCTTTGAACCATTGTGGTTTCTGTTCATAGTCCTATATTTACAAAATCCTTATCTCGCTGAGGGCACCAAAATGTCTCGAGCCGGCCCTGGTCAGTTACAATTGGACGGAGCATCATCTTATGGCTGATGAGGGTGAGGGTTGAATCTTTCCTCTTTTTCACAATCTCGATTGTTATTGAAAATGCTGCATATTCGCCTCATAACTCGTAAATAGGCAATTTTATGTCTCCTTTTGTCTCCTTGCTGTGACAAACAGCCAGCTAAACAGAGGCGTCGCTGTGACATCCTGCTACACTGAGCTGGTCCTAAATCTGTCGTGGAAGATGAATGGGTGCCAAGCGAGTCTAGGCGAGCCGGTACTATACGGTGGAAAAGCGGCATAAGAAAATCTTTAGGCAAGGGCAGTTCTAAACCTGCAATTTTTAGTGATGTGAACCACTGGCCCACATTACCTCAGGTGCAAAGTCCTCAATGTGAGACTTCTCTTTCTCCAGTGCAGCCTGGGAGACGAACATGGGGAAATAGCAGTTCTCCACGCCCATCTTCTTGATACCCCGGTCAAAGAACTCCTTGATGGACTCCCAGATGGCATAAGACCACGGGCGCAGCACGTAGCAACCACTGACGTCGTAGTACTCAATCATCTCCGCTTTTGTGATCACCTGGGCACAGCCAACATGCATCAATTGTACATCACAGATACACCATTAACGATGTGCAGGACTATGTGAGGGTTTAGGATAGTGTTTGTCTTACGATATTGTTCATCTTACTTGAGAGTACCAGTCAGCAAGATTCTCTTCTTTCTTAGCTTCTAGCCCCAACCTGACAAAAAACACAAGGAAAAGAGTCAAGCACATCTTACCATGAAGAACCGTGTTGATCCAGTATGTAACACATAAGCATTCGATTAGAATCATAAGGTTACTTGGCAAGTACTTAAAGGCATGGTAGGCGATTCTGGAGAAAGCACCACCCCCCAGAGCCACTTCTAAAACACATGAATGCGCCATGCCTCTGTGTACATTGTCATATTCTATGCTTTTTCAGATACTTTCTCTGCCATTCTTTCTCTTTACACCTGGCTTGCAAGTAGGTCATCCCTTGGAAATGACCCCCCCTTTTGGGTAGTTCCTGGAAACAGGCAGTTCATGCAGTCTTTTGATCTGGCAGGCATAGTAGGCAACATCTGGGCAGATTCATTCCAACTAGACTCATTGTAACTAATTAACTAATAATACAACACAAACACAAATATTCAATCTCATAACCTTTTGCCATCCGTGAGTTATCAGTGATAACAGATGGGAAGAAAAAAAAAAGGGGGGGGGGGGGGATGATTGTTAAAGGTTTGTGAAATGTTTGAAATGTTTATGCATGGCATTTGGTTAGTTGATGTGGTGAATGATGCATGCTACACCTAACAGGGGAGAATATTGTGGTGAATGAAGCATACTACAGCAAACATAAGAGACACTATTGTGGCGCATGAAGCATGCTATACCAGACATAGGGGAGTGTGGACTACTCAATGTGTTCGATCTGGTTCAGCTTTGAGTCTTTGTTTTGCCATGTCCACCAAGCATTCTCGGATTAAGCTGAGCTCCGCCTCAAACTCACTCCTTTTGAAAGATTCTGAATTCTGACACTCGTCCTCGTTCCCATATCTGGGTTTCCGCTCAAAGTAAACGTTCCCTTTCTTTTGAGATTTCTCTGTGTCTCTTCTGAACCCGAGGGTGACTGCTGTGGTCACTCCAGTTCTGCACCCCCCCCCTGGTGGTGGTGGGGTAAGCGTTCAGTAGGTGCCATTCTGCTGCTCACTCTGGGTACAGGTACATTGTCAACTTCAAGTAAGAACTCCACCTTCTGAAGACTGGATATTCAGGACTCTGACATCATCTTCATGATTATCACACAACTATTTCCCTAAGACATCAGGGCTATCTTCCTAACCTCCTGCATGGTAGGTCTACCATGCTTACACATCAGTGAAACATGGGTTCGCACGCAGGGGTGGAGGTTGCAGAGGAAGGACTTGTTACTTGAGGTAGCCTCTGAGGTAGTCATTAACATTAGCATCTCTGCTGTCGGAGTCGAAGAGCTCGACATCTTTTGCAATGGAGTCAAACTGGCGTATATGCAAACAGGCTTTCTTCAACTGACACATCTGTCTCTGTCGGAGGTGTCAGAGGAAGTGCAAGAAGTGGCTTTGGCTGAGCGCTGGGCTCCATCTGACTCAGAGGATGATGATTGATGATTGACCACACCACCACGATGTGATGTTCTGCAGCGATTTCCTCGGGCGGTGTCCTGAGACTGCTGCCAGAGGAGATGACTGGAACATGGCCTTAACACCAAGTAGTTGACAATATTGGGGTATTCAACTGCTGGTAATGCAGCCAAATCTTCCATAAAATCGGAAGATAAAAGAAACATGAATCAAAGCTACATGTATGAAATTTGTTGCTATATCTGGACCAAAGGTCAGCTGCTCCCTACTCTCTTGGGTGGACAGGCGCTGACCAGCTGGCCTCTGGCAGGCTGCACTCCCAAGGCGGAGCTGAGTGGCCCACAAGCCAGTCACGCTCCCACATCGTGTTCCTGAGCTTGCAGCGTTCTTCCTCCTTTCGCTCCATATCCCACTTCTGACATCGATGACACAGCCACACAAATGAATACCCGTCAACTGGGGGTCAAATCACACTATGATTTGAAGGAGTAAACATAACAAAAGGTAACAAATCTTCCCTACTCCCATGAGCCTTAGCGCCCCCCCCAGGGGTGTACCCACGCGGCCACACCCCCTGGGTCGCCACAATGCCTAAGGGAAAAATTCAATGTAATGAAACATACCAATCCATTTACAATTGAGATCAGATAGGTGCCACATTTGTTAAGACAATAATAACACAGGGGGTGAAACAGGGGATTTACTATACGCTTTAATTATAATGAGGGTTGTTCACGACTCGTCGTTTTGGGCTTGGTAGTGGGCACCTGCAATAGTAGTCTGGTACCGCATTTAATATAATTTCTGTGCCGATATTGCGAATGTATTATTGATGGAAATACGCATATACGAATTAGAGCCTGCTTTTTATAGGCCTAATTAAGATCCCCAACACATTTAATGTAGCATGAAATATGGAATGGAATGGAATTCATTTATATAGTGCTTTTGTCCAACGCGCTTTACAGTTGCCTCACACATTCATGCACTGCAAGGAAACAACCAACATATCCGGAGCAGTTCGGGTAAGGCATCTTGCTCCTGGAGACCACGACACTTGGCTAGGTGGAGCCTGGGGATCAATCAGCTGATCACCTGAGGTACTGCCGCCCTATAATCATTTCATCTAAGCTGGTTCACAATTCTCAACGGCACTCTTCACCCCAGTGAGTAACTGTGCTCATGTCAGACGCACTAACGTTCGCAATCAGTTGGTCTTTCCATTTAAATAGGCCTACCAGTTTTAATGAGATATAGGATAACCATAGATGTATGAACGAGCTTCATCCGCTGTGCGCATAGTGGCGGTCAGCTGTTCTGCTGCTCCGGAGGCGCATTGTGGACATGTCAATCAATTCAGTCATTTTCACAGTAATGAAACCAGATTATCATACTTGTATCTTTCTTTAGACCTACAGATTGAGCGAATGGCTTGCTCACTCAGTAAGTAGATGGATAAAATGAAGACAAAAATGAACACGTCTGTACCTTTTACACAGAAGGAGAGGTGGAATAAAGCCTTCATGAAAAGGCAGTTTCATCGTCTGAAGCCCCTTTTACACAATTAGCATGTTTGCCGTTGTCATTTATGCTATGTTAAAAATATGATACATTCTGCAAGCTGGTCTGTTCTGAATGTCCCCCAATCCCTTGAGAATCAATGACAATAATACGAGTCGTGCTCCTCACCGTGTCTGTTTCTTGGGTCCTTGTCCCTCCCCTGCACCTGCTGCTCCTGCTCCTCCCGATGCCTCCTTGCCCGGGCCAGACTTGTCGCCCTTGACCTTCTTGGCTCCGCCTCCACCACTCTGTTTCTCCGACTTGTTCTCTTTCTCCTTGCGGTTCTTGTCCTCCCCTCCAGACGTTACGGCCACGGCCACAGGCTTGTAGTCTTCCCCGGTCACAGTCTTGTACTGGTTCTTCAGGGCCAACAGCGTCCTGACAGCTTCATCCACTTGGTCCTGGAACAGAAGCAAAGCAGCTTGATATTCACCAACCTATTACACTCTACACCAGGGGTGCCCAATACGTCGATCGCGATCTACCGCTCGATCGTAAAGGTAGTGCGGGTAGATCGCATGGCATTAAAAAAATAGATGGTAGCCTATCATCCATTCTCACTAAGTAGATCATTTTGATTCGGTCATTTTAAAAGTAGATCACAAGCCGAAAAAGTGTAGGCGCCCCTGGTCTACATAATACATAAATGGCATCATAATGTGATGCAAGGGGGGTAATTATTTCATAAGGGAACATGCTAGAAGTTACATTTATACTCTGAAAATATGATACAGTACATTAAAATATGTTTCTTAACTACACTAAATATACTTTGGCCACTGCCAAAATTTACATAGTGTTTTACCACCTGGCACAAAATGTGCATGCAAGTGCAATATCATTCCCATGCAATGTTCACACACACATTTTGTCTAGAGTGTCATCAACAAATGATCATGCAGGTCAGTCTCAGGTTTACCTTGGGGGCTTTCTCGCTCTTTAGCTTCCTAACTATTTCGCCCTGATGAGCGACCTGCACATGCAAGCTTGCAGCCTCAGTAGTAAGCGCTGGGGCCTGGGAGGCTGGGGCCTGGGAGGCTGGGGCCTGGGAGGCTGGGGCCAGGGAGGCTGGGGCCATTCCAGGTTTGTAATCCTGACCCGTTGCCTTCTTGAACATTGTCTTCAAGGCAAGCAGTTGCATCACCGCTGCATCCACTTGGTCCTGTAGAGCAACATAAGGCAATTACACCTTAAGAGAACACTGACTGAACACTGAACACTGATGCAAGTCCTAATTGTACTTTTGGCAAGGTTGGTGATCCCAATTTCTGAATAAGTTAGCAAAAATGAGTAATGATCAGTGAATGGCTACATACCTTTGGTGCTTTTTCAGATTTTAGTTTCCTCACAACTTCTCCCTGTTGGGAGACCTGATCGTACAGGTCCGCTGGAGCAGAGGAGGAGGAGGTGGAGGAGGTTTTGGAGCTGGCAGTAGGAGCATCGGAGGGAGGAGTCATCCCAGGTTTATACTCTTGACCGGTGATCTGTTTAAACTCCGCCTTGAGAGTCAGGAGCCGCTTGATTGCTGCATCAACCTGGTCCTGGTACGAGCAAAAGTAACAAACACCTTGAAGCATCACAGGTGCTGGGCTACAGGTAAGCACGCCAAACTAGTGTGCCACTCAGAGAATGAGCATACATTTGATCAACGGGCACGCACATATTAGACCAATGACGACAAACACAAGCAGTGATTGGACCAAAGAGCAAACCCTAGCACTAACGCTAGTGTTGAAGAGATCGGACCAATCACAAGAAACATTAACAGCATTAATTGGTCACATGCTACATTGGGCCTCATAAAAGAACATTTGCTCTTATTTTACTCTTAACTTGATTTTACTTGCGTAGGTACAATTCATATGAAAATGCTCATAAGTACAGGAAGTCCTCCTAAATGGTGTGTAAACATGATGAATTCCACCTGTACAGCAGAAGCGCTATTCATAAAAAGCCACCATGACCAAGAAGAAAAAAAAGACTCCACGAGTCCTCAATTCATTCATGGATAAAAGAGAACACATATTTAACAGCTTCAGTAGTGTCACTATAGCACTGCTGAGAGATGGAGCTCCACTATATGACCAAAAGTCAGTGGACAGCTGACCATCACACCTACAGTATATGAGCTTGTTGGACATCCCATCCTAAAAGCATGGGCATTAATATGGAGTTGGACCCCCCTTTGACAGCTGCCACTCTTCTGGGAAGGCTTTCCACAACATTTTGGAGTGTGTGTGCGAATTTGTGCCCATTCAGCCAAAAGAGTATTTGTGAGGTCGTTGGAGGAGAGGGCCTGGCTCGCAATCGACATTCTAATGCCTCCCAAAAGGTGTTCAATGGGGTTGAGGTCAGGGCTCTCTGCAGGCCAATCGAGTTCCTCCACACAAAACTCATCTAACCATGTCTTTATGGACCTTGCTTTGTGCCCAGGGGCACAGTCATGCTGGAACAGCACCACTCCAACCGACGTTTGGCATTGCGCATGGTGATGGGAGGCTTGTGTGCAGCTGATCAGCCATGGAAACCCATTCCATGAAGCTCCCGACGCACAGTTCTTGTGGGTACACTGTAGTGAGTGACACAGCACTCGTCGGCCCGCTCTACGAGTTTGCGTGGTCTACCACTTTGTGGCCGAGCTGTTGTTGCTCAATAATTGCGCTTACGGGTAGCAGGGCAGCAATTTCATGAACTGATTTGTGGCAAAGATGGCATCCTATGACAATGCCGTGTTCAAAGTCACTGAGCTCTTTATGAACCATTCTGAACTGGAAATGTTTGTCTGTGGAGATTTCATGGCTATGTTCTTGATTTTACGCGCCTGTTAGCAATGGGTGTGACTGAAACACCTGACCACAATAATTAGATGGGGTGTCCACTGACTTTTGGCCATATAGTGCATGTACACACACCCACCCATACACATGACGATGTAAGCACAAATCTGCACATACAGCGGTACTTGCATGAGGCCCAATAATTGAAGGAGGAAGAGACAATGGGAAAATGGCTTCATACCTTAGGGGCCTTCTCCAGTTTCAGTTTCCTGACCAGCTCTCCCTGCTCGGCCACGCGGGTGAAGGGACAGGAGGCAGGGGCTGGGGTGGTGGTAGCCATGGGTGGGTTCGGAGGAGCCATACCTGGCTTGTAGTCCAAACCCGTCTGCTGCTTGAACTCTGCCTATAAATATATACCAATTGTTCAAGATAGGGATGTTAACAGTTTAACCAGCCATACACATTTGACCAATTAACACCATCAGGTAAAATGTTAAAATGCAACTGTAAAAATGTCCAATTATGGGGCATATTTTGGATGACACCTCAATTAACTGGGCAACCTGCAAGCTGACGCAAGTACAATTCCACGTACCTTCAAAGCGAGCAAATGCTTGACAGCCATCTCCACCTCATCCTTGGGTGCCGTGGCAGACTTCAGCTGGCGAACAGCCTCAGCCTGTGCCACGATACTGGAGAACAATTCACCTGCTGGGGCCGGGGCTGGAGCTGTGGCCGGAGCTGGAGCTGTGGCCGGGGCTGGAGCTGTGGCCGGGGCCGCCTTCGTCTTTCCAGTGGAGGCAGACTAATCACACGAAGACACCCAAATGGACTTAATGGGTTAAAGAGGTTGGCACGAACAACTTGGTGCTGCATGATACAGCAAAACAGATATGCCTGTCCCGATAATCACGTGAACTGATTATATGATATATGGACATTACCGCCATCATTTTTCTGACAACGATATTTCTCATTGTGTGAACATGCGTGTGTGTTTACATAAGCATGAATGTCATGAACATTTTATCCAGGCACCGAGTCTGTCCTCTCGTGTTTCAGACAGCTTCTCCACTCACACGGAGCACACAGCGGAGGGTGAAGCAAGTGTGTTACTTATTCATGGCCAGTTTCCCTGACGACTGCATAAAGAATACGCATTTTTCGGAAGTAGTATGTTGAAATGGACTTTTAAAAGGCTACTTTGTAATTCTGTGATTGCACAGAAATATTGACTGGGCCGTTATACACCACTAGAAACACTGGACTCATACTCGTGATCACGTCTTTAGTTCACCGGGCTACAAGAACAAGATGAACGAGATGGCCAGTCGTGTTTCTTCGGCCTCATGGTAGCTTCAAGGAGATTTATTTAAATTCATAGTAGTAGTATTTTTTTATTTGTATTTATATATTTATTTTAAATCGGCAGAGGCTGAGAGTCCTGCTCACCTCTGCCCAGTATCTTTCTAGCTAATGTCTAGTCTCTGGAAAATAAGTTAAATGTCATTAGGGCGAGGATTAGATTCTAACGGGACATAAGGGACTCTTTCTCACTCTTGCTCACCAAAACTGGAGCATCTGACAATATCTTGCTGTCCGTTCCATCTTCCCTGGGAGTTCAGTATGGTCATCATTACAGAAGTCTACACCACCACTAGCGAACACAGACGTGGCCCTATCGGCCCTAGATCATGTGCTATGTCGGCACCAAATGCACCAAACATACTGACACGGCTGTCTAAAGACAGTCACGCCGAACTTCCATCAGCACATTACTTGTGCTAACAGGGGAGAAAGAACTTTGGACCACTGCTACACAGCATTCAAGAGAGGCTACAAGGCTAACTCTATTTCCCTGTTCTGCAAGTCGGACCATAGGATGGTATAGGAGGCGGTATCCGGAAACATTGACGAATACAAAGCAGCGTCCTACGGACTACGGTGAGCGGTGAAGGATGCAAAGAGGAAGTACGATGGCAGAACACCCTCAACCGAGAGTGTAGATGCATCCCTAGTGGACGAGCTGAACTCATTCTCTGCGCAGTTCGAGGCGAACAACAACACTGCTAGCGGGATCGTAGCTGAAGTGAGGTCTGATGAGGCTGAACACCAGGAAATCTGCAGGTCCTGGCAGCATGTTTGGAAGAGTACTGAATATCCAGCTAGCTCCAGTGTTCACCTTTAATTGGCCTTTGGTCTTTTATTATGGCCAGCCTAAGGCACACCTGTGTAATAATCATGCTGTCTAATCAGCAGCTTGATATGCCACACCTGTCAGGTGGATGGATTATCTCTACAAAGGAGAAGTGCTCACTAACACAGATTTAAACAAGTTTGGGAACAAAATTGGAGAGAAATCGGCCTTTTGTGTACATAGAACAAGTCTTAGATCTTTGATTTCAACTCCTGAAAAATTGGAGCAACACTGCCATTCCAATCTTGTACAACAAAGTAAAAGACAATATTCTGAGGAGATAAAATATGTCTCCTTTTACTCCTCCACTTCAGATACAGTATGTGGTCAAGATTAATTATGGGCTTGACAAACCTAGTTATATATATCTTTTTTTCACATTTCAATTCTAAAGTCTGATTATTAAAAGTGAATTAAAAGTGAATTTCTCTTTGAGATGGTGTAGTTGCATTATTATGCCGTTAACTGGCAAAATATTCTGTTTTAATTACAATATTGTTTAGCGCAATTATTTCTTGGGCAATATATCTTCCAACAAGTCATTATCATGACAGGCCTAAATACATATCAGGATATGAATTACATATACTGTATGTAACAGCAAACTGGATAGTTATTTCAGGTTTAGTATTTATGGTATTGACATTTTTTGACTTAATTAAATGTATGGCTGTCTCTTGTAACCTTTTGTTTCATCCATCCATTAATCCTCTGTGAACCATTTTAGGCATGGTGTACAAAAGGTACTCACTAACCCTAACCCTGTACATACCCCAATGTATAGCGCACACCATATACAGTATATATATGTATATATGTATGTAGATTCAGCATATTCCCTGTAGATTCTGCTCATACTTACTGTTTCACTGTTCTACTGTTACACTACTACTTTTGCACTTCTGGTTAGATGCCAACAGCATTTTGTTGTACGTTAGTATGCGTACTCTGTGCAATGACAATAAAGTTGAATCTAATCTAAACTATTTCAGAAAGTTTCAGTTACATTTCCAATGTAGTTTCCTCAGAATCATATTGGAGTGTAATTGTAGCACAAAGACTTCAGTCCCATGGCAGTACGGTGACAGACTCACTGTGTTGCTGGACGTCTGGCCTTTGTTCTTGGAGCCGGAGGTGGGCATCTCCTTGGTGTGGCCATCAGGGATGTAGAGCAGCACACAGGGACATTCCTTGCAGCTGTTAGGACTAAACACAGAGACATTCAGTACATCAACGTAAACAATGGCTCAGTATTTAGATCATGTGAAAAGAGCACGCACCACTGTCCAGTCTTCACTATACGTTAGTGAGGATAAATTAATCAACATGTCTTGTTCACGTTGTGGATGTTGCACTATCAGGAAACTCCTCAAGTCAAATCCACACTACCGTCTCACCTTATTGGCTCATAGGGCTGGTCACAGATGTAGAAGCCACGCCTCTGGAGCTGAATGACGTCACCTTTCTTTAGGTCTTTCAAGCAAGGATCCCCCAGCATCTTCTCCTCTAGCTGACAAGAAATGGAAAAGATGTGAAAAATAAATGTTAACATGTACCACAGAAACGTGCTCAAGCTAAAGATAGGAAGTCATACATATGCCAAGTTGACCATATTCTCAGTTCATCTGATTGCCTTTACATTAAAGTGTATGTTATTTCATGTGGACAAAACACAGTCATTCTGACTATATTCATATATTGTCATAATTAAGGGCATGTGTTTTCATGATCCATTTAGGCCATCATTCACCAAACATCCTGGGTATGAAGAGGCAGACCTTGCTCTCCTTGTTGATGAAGTCCTTAAAGTCGTCGTCCTTGCCCAGGACTGGTTTGGAGATGAGGTGCTGGTAGTTGATGCAGATGGTGGGCAGGAGAGGGGCACGCCGGGTGTCCGTGAGCCACGTGATCTTAGTGGTCTTCTTAAAATCTGTGTTCTCCAAATTCAGACAAGCCTCCAGGGAGGACACCTTGCCACTGGCCGCCCTAAATCACCGGGTAGAGAGAAGAACACTCACACATCCATCGCACAGTCAACATGGAAGTCTAACAAAGAACTCCTGCGACATGTGACCCTTTTGTTTACTTTTGTAAATGTCAGCGAAGCCATGACAACATTATGAACAAGGTCTGTCAGTCCTATCAGTCGAAGAGGTTACACCTTACTGTAATGTGGCATTAGAAGTTGTTGTGACATTTGTGCCTACTTATTGATCTTGGTGATGATGAGGTTTCCCCAGTTGATGAAGGTGACCACCTCTCCCACGGAGAAGGTCTCAGCATCTGCCCCGTCCACCAGAACCTTTGGTCCGTACCACACCTCCTTCATCCCAACCTCTGTGTTCTACCGAAACCAAATGAGTTTCCATTAAAACCCAAGAGGCAGGAGTATTAAGTGGGATTTATAGTCAACGTGATGCACCTTTGAGTGCACAGACAGGACACGCATGGTCTTATAGTGTATAGCTGCCATTTCGGCGCAACATTGCTGTGGATGGGCAGTTGGCACACTGCTTGTGGAGAGGTGTGTGGTGCACAACACATCGCTGTATGAACACGAGGGCCGTGATGACATCATTTTTGGTTCACACAAGAAAACGTGGAGGCTTGGAATTTGAGACAGAGGTCAGGGGTTCAGTCTATCACAGGATATTGACAGATAATCTGAACTTTTGGCAGATTATATATCAGAATTTTTTGTAACCCAAAATCGGAATCGTATTGGTGGCAAAAAAAAGTCATATGGGGCTTTACATTTTACATTTTTAAGAGAATGTCCAGGAGATGAAAGAAAAGAGTTTAAGACTCGTCCCTCGAACGGTACGGTGTATTGATTAATGTCATCATAAATGTGATTCATGTGTCAATAAACAAGCATATTTAATCAGGCGACAATAGAGCCAGTACATAGATGTATTAATAATAGAGGTTTCAAGATCTTAAAAAAAGCGTACAAGTCAATTGATTACGGCTACAATGTATTCGACTAGAGAAAACCATAATGGAGGCTATGTTATGAATGGGCCACATTTGATTTGACTTTATTTTGGAGTAGCAGATGGTTTAAATGGACCAAGCCCTTCCTTTCATGTGGTGGAGAAGATATGCATGGAAAATTATTATTTTAAATTGTGAAATCATTGTGTATGTTCCATTAGAGACCAATCTACTGGCATATGGTTAACAGAGACTTTAATGAAGACAGGACACCATTCATCTTACCTAACCCTCACCCTTCCAATTTGGCACCCCTCAGTTTTAAAGGTTTTGATAGATCAAATTAAAACCTATGTACGATTTGAAAAGGTTGCATTATAATAATATGGCTGCATATGGCTGCATGTGAGTGTAATACAACTTTTCATTGATTTCTATGGCAACAGGCTAGCAATTGAGCCCAAGTGTGTGTAAATTATATACAAGCACGCAATTTAAAAAAAACCAACCAAGTACTGTGGCGTTTGATGGGGATGACAATATCCTCCAGTACATAAATATAGATAGGATGACATAAGAAACTCAACAACATATGAAAAGGTGAAGTGAAGGGCACAAGACTGTTCACCTTGGGATGTTTAGCAACCATCTTCATCTCTTCCACCACGTCAGAGACGGATACTGGAACAACATAGGACTTGGAGAGGGCCGTGTACCTGGG
>OMOU01076204.1:0-11108 GCA_900312585.1 Malacocephalus occidentalis | reverse complement strand
ATTTCAAATGCAAATGAAAGCGTCACCTGTCGACTGATCCTTGTGGGGATGAAAAGAAAATGGTGAATGAGTGATGGGATATTATAGAACTGTTAACGACACCTTTGGTGCGGCGCGTATTTCTGCGTTTGTTTACAGGGTTCAGAGAGACTACCGCCGTTTCCCTGGGACACATCAACGGGACAAGGGTCCTCTTTTTTTGGAGGTGTGTGTTTGATAAAAGAACCACGTTGTTTCATGTGTCGTGCATCGGCCGAGATCAATGGGAGTTAAGCGAAATTGCAAAGCGCGTGACGGGTAAACTCATTACGCGGGCCGATCCCTCACGATGCGGCGAAAGATAGCGTTTAGCTTGCGCGCCCGTGAGATTGCCGCGATTGTGTCATTTATTACCGTCGGCTCAAACAAGCGAGGGAGGCGATGATGACAACGCTTGCACTGGATCGCCTGATAACGAATATATGAATACACACACACAAACACACACGCACACACGCACACACGCACACACGCACACACACACACACACACACACACTTGGGTCCAAGCAGCACGGTAGTATTACACACGATCGATTCCCACATCGATACACGTTTGTTTGAAGAAAAAAAAAATACAATTAGGAAAACCAATTATAAAATACAACAACAGGTTATGCTAATTCCCGTTAACACAATGAGAAAGGAATGAAAACCTAAATGGAATGGTTTCCAGCTGGGAGAATAATGCGTCTTATGTCTTCAATACAATACTTTGTATTGTGCTTTAATGCGCTGAGTCTCCCAGGGATAAGCAACCATGACCAATGGATTCAGCCTGACTAGTGCATCGCAAAGGAAGCTCACCTCCAGCTAATAGGACGTCGTGAAAGAAGTTGATAATGGGCGCTTTAGGGGCCATTTCCGCTTATCTCTCTCGCTCTCCCTCGCTCTCTAACCAGCTCCTTCTCTACTCTTCCCTCTCCGCCCCCCTCCTTCCCATTTAATTCTCATCTTATTTCATCCACAGTCGTAAGAGTGTGAAGAAGTGGGAGCCGGGAACGCTGCACGCTAAATATATCGTTTGCTAGCGCGCGTGGTGGACTGGCGCGGTGTCCTTTAAAAGGTCACCGTTGCCAGTCATTGTGCACGTTTGTTCCACGCAGATCCTCTATCCGTCTGTGCGGAGCTTCGCTCTGTGTTCCAGCTCTGGGTACTCCCCCTTTCCAGTCCTCTGTGGTGGTTCTGAGGCAGAACCGGGTCAATATGACTACAAAATGGCAGACAGCTACAGGTGAAGGGCAGGGTCAAAAAAGGCACATGAGAGACAGAATACATGAAAAACCAGGTAGACGGACACATGGGGGAAAGAACAAGAGATAAAACGTCAAACAACGAAACTAGAACATGCGGGTGGGGGCGGAGACAGAACACAACAAAGACATGTGGGAACACTTCATTTGGTCTTTATTTAGTGACGAAACTGCATGTTAACAACCAAGACCAAGGCTGTTAGGCTATTTGGCGTAGCAGTCAATGTATTAGGGGTGTAACGGTATTCATATTTGTGCACATTGTGATCCCAATTAATATAGTCTCGTTGAGTTGAAGTGCTATTAATAAGGCATTTAGGCAGTATCAAAGTTCAAAGTTCAAAGTTCAAAGTTCTTTTATTTGTCAAATATGCTATATTGACATAGAGCACAGATGAAATGACATGCCTCTCAGTCCCAGGTGAATTTGCGAAATAAAAGACACAGTAAACACTAAGACAATCTAAACAGTGAAGACAATCTAAACAGTTAAGACAATCTAAACAGTGAAGACAATCTAAACAGGAAGACAATCTAAACATTGATGTAATCCATACATCAATGGATTACGCCAAACCCTAACCCTTACTGTGATGCTAGCACTAACCACTAAACGCGAGATGTGATCAACAAATATTATAATGATCTGTTTTCCAGTCCATTCAACACATGTTGAAAGTGATTGAGCCCAGATACAATGCAGCTTCCCGCCTGTACGTCATACCAGCCGTTTATAAATAAGCACAAGCTGTAGTTTTTGATTGCTTTGTTGTTGTTTTTAATCTGCAGGAAGCGTTGTTAGTGACAGCAGCTCTGCCCTTTCTGCACACAATGTCGACACATTTTGTCTGCTTCTCATTTTTAAATGACAGCTAGACTAAGTTATGTTTTATTCAAGAAAGGGTTTGCTTTTATGTCCTTTGTTCAGGAAATGATCAAAGGACATCAATGATTAAAATGTATAATATATCCAAATTATTATGCTGTGGTTATTTTTTCAGAATTATTATTGACAATTGAAGACAAATGTAATGTTTTGCAAGCATTTTATCCCTACAACGTGTAACATTTGACACAAGAGGTGAAATAAACCCTGCTGAGATTAGTTTGACTCGAAAGCTCCAATTGTACACCATTTGTATTTGTAGCACACTGAGCTCTACATATCTATGTGTTAGATTTACGTTCAGAGTAGTGAATCATCACCCTACCCAGTGGACTGTACCAACTGGTAAACTGATCTAGTCAGCATGCATCTAGGTGGACACCCCCACTTGTGACTCTCTATCAGAGTCGCTTGTAATGACTGGTCACATTTCCACCCGGTGGTATGATAGGGCTTCATTAACATGCGATGGTTTCCTTTACTCCCAGTAGAGCCAGAGGAAAACGAGACCACCGGGGAGCCCGTGGTTACAGCTGTTGTTTTCCCTCTCCCACTCCTCTGCGGTTAGCTCATCGCCCGGTCGTTACCACTCTGCACACACACCCTGACCGCTCTGGGCCTCATTAAATGAACATTTCCGTTTGGCACAGGCCTAACGGTCTCTTCATCGAAAACACTGCAGGTTTACATCAATTAGACCCGTGGTAACAGGACTGTACTTCTTTTTAGCAGAATGGACTGGAAGGGTACAAGGACGTACCAACTTCTTGTTCTCATAATGGCCATAAAAACCCCCACATATGGACGCTATTGCATTACATTAATGCACATATTTTCTTGTAATTGCACCTTTTCATTGCTTTTTTGGTATTTCTTTCTTATTTCTAATGTTCAATGTTATGCACCAATTTCACAGAAGCACACAGCTGACTTGGATCCTGATTCTGACTCTTGGAGGAAGGAAGGCCGTGGAAATCTGGAGACGACCGATTCACACAATAGGTGTCATTGCATTTGAGGTCCACGGAGTGAATCCAGGTCATCTGGATTTGTTCCGTTGTGTGTTCATCTACAATAGCAGCAATCACAAGGACACCAAGAGACACACATATGGATGGACACCCGTGCACGCACCAACGGCAGTTCAATTACTACACTCGAGAGTGCTTGTCAACCGGCCCCTGCCGACCAGAAAGGCTCACAGGCTCCAATACTGTCAACACGGCTAACGCTAACTCACCGGCTATCTCCACCCAGCATTTTCCTCCCCAATGTTCGGCCCCTGGACAACAAAATGGATGTGCATTTATGTAAACAAAGCCTGCCATTCAGGCTACCCTGGACTCTCTCACGGACATGGATTCTGATACCCTCTGATTCTCGGATTATAGCACATAGCACATAAGGGTGCTGGGCCATCCCTGGACGTGTGTGTGTGTGTGTGGTCAGGCCCTGTGCTGCGTGGCTCACTCGAGGTCGTGACGGACACCTGCATCCTGCCATTGGAACAAAGCGCGTTGAACTCATCGAAGACCCAGGTGTCCTTAAACACCGGCCGTGCCCAGGGAGCGGTTGACCAAATTGACCATGAATGCGACAACCTCATAATGAACCCAGCGACGCAATGTAACGGAAATCAATTTTCCCACGAAGGGGGTCATTTTTACATGATGCAAGCAAACCAACTCACCAACATTATGTAACCTGTAGGCACGCCATTCGTTTCTTAAAATACTGCAACATAGCATCTCTGGTAACAAGCAACACAGTCGTGTTGCTACCTACCCATAAAGCTCTGCCGTTGTCTTGGCAAGATAACGCATGAAACACAGTAGAGGTGTTAATGAAGAAGGAAAACCTGTTGTATGACCGTTAAAGATAATAATAATAGTAATCTCTATTAAAATATAGAATATCCGCAATCATGCTGCAGTGTCAAAGTAATCGGTCCAATGGATAACATCAGTCGTTACCTCGACCACGCAACGTGATATGGTAGTCCAGCATACGAATAGCCTGTGTGACACACACACACACGCACGCACGCACTCTTCTCACTGGCACATGTTATATAATACAAAATTGTGTTATTGTATTCGCCTCAACCCTGGATCTGACTCGAACTTGAAATGCAATGCAAAGTCAATGTTGAGTCATTTTGCTCCATGATATCGCTCAGAAAGGAGCTAGAGGAGGGAGAGGTACTGTGTGTGTGTGTGTGTGTGTGTGTACCTGATCTGACTGAGTGATCGTTTGCCTGCTTTGGGAGACTGTGGTGTCACAGCTTACATAAGTGAAAACAGCATGTGCTGATGTGCATTGCGTGGAATGCAGTGGTTGAACCGCGGTGTTCAGCGAAAACCACGGGCCGCGATTGACAATCAAAGACGATTTCCAAGAATAAATGCACCGAATAGATGCCTTCAAACCAATACTCATGGTGCCCACAGCGCACTGCGCTTCTGATGGTTTTGAGGATGGACAAATGGCACGATACAGTACACTCCATGAGAGATGATCGATAAACCACCTGAGACTCAACGAGGAACCAATGAGACTCGACAAGGAACCCATGAGGCTTGAGAAATCTAGGATGCTTATATGAGAGTTGCAGAACTACAACAGCCATTAATGTAACCTGCCTAGTGGCCTGGAATCACAACCTCTGTACTTCCACTGCTGTCTGAGAGGGAGGGGGAGAGAGAGAGAGAGAGAGAGAGAGAGAGAGAGAGAGAGAGAGAGAGAGAGAGAGAGAGAGAGAGAGAGAGAGAGAGAGAGAAGAGAGAGAGAGAGAGAGAGAGAGAGAGAAAGAGAGAGAGAGAGAGAGAGACAGAGAGAGATGAGTGAGAATGAGACAGAGAGTGAGTGATAACAAGCCAGAGAGAGAGAGTGGCAGCAAGTGGTGACAGAACAGCACTAGCTGTTGAGAGCACCAGGAGGTCTTCTCCTCCGCCCACGTCAACACTCCCTTCCGGCCTCCTCCTGCCCCCTCCAGTTTGGTTTTTTTCACACCTCACCTGTCCTCCAGTGAACTATATCTTTTTTTGCTGCCATCAGTTGACATAACAGCGGGTTTGAATGCTTCCTTTGATTTGTTTAACCATCGATCAATAGCTATATAGGCCTATTGTATAGCCACATGTATGTGTGTGTATATATATATATTTGGTTGGTGCAGCATTTCATGATCCACCCACACATCTAGTAATCATCATCATTATGCATTAATGTTAATTAGCCATCGATTTGTTTACTCATCACATCCCCCAACTATTGATTAACCTACCTACCAATTCAGCGGCTTTCCTTCCCAACCCACACTACTAATCAATGGATACAGAGCTTGTCTAATCATCTATCATTTGTGTGTACATCTCCATCCATCCATCAACTCATCAGATTTACTAATTCACCGTCCGCCCATAAAACTAATGAAAGCCAATCAATCAATCATTTGTGTTCTCATCCATCTTTCGGTCGCACCCCTTTCTCCCGATCCAGCCTGTTCATCTGTTCATTAATCTACTTGGCAATTCATTTAGCATCTATCTCCCGTCTACGCATATGCTAGCGTTGACGACCTCCACCCATCAATATGCCTCTCTTCCATCATCCCTATCAATCAATCAATCAATCAAACAAAACACTATTTGTCCCTGAGGGTACATTTGCAGAGGCATGTAGTAGTATAGTTAACAAACACAAATCAGGGCAAAATGTATAAAATGCAAATAACCTGTACATGTTATGATACTAGCCTATGGAGTGGGCGGTTACCAGGGTGATATCATGACGCTGTAATGGACGAAGTAGTAGCATATTGTGACGATGTCCTTGCTACACCCCAAATGAGTTTGAGAGATACATGCCCCTGGATCCATTTCCTGAAGATCCCCTCTGTGTTGGAGGCACATCCCAGCAGGATACAGATGATTGTGCCCAAGTACTAGACAGAGAAAGTGCTGCTTCCACAGGCACAGCTCTGTGTTTACAGCTCTGTGACCTGTTGTTGAGAAAGTCTGTTATCCGCAGGACAAGTTACTCATCTAGGTGTGCAAGCGGGTGATGGTGAGTCTGCGAAAAGTCTGGCTGTAGTGTCTGGGGGCTCCAAATGCTTATGTATGTTGTCAATAATGAATGCTTTTGCATCGTCAACCCCTCTGCCCACGCGGTCTGCACACTGGAGTGGGTCCATCTGTGAGTCTGTTGCCTTGGTGATATCACGGTTTTTGATGACCCTCTCCACAGCCCTAACGCCAGGAGAAGTGAGAGTGCCCCAGGCCTGAGGTCATTCAGGACCTTGAAAACAGGAGTAACTGTGGAGGGTTTCCACAGCTGAGGAAATATGCTGCTGGCCATAGAACTCCGCTATGTTCAGACAGGAATTGCTGGAACACGGCCCCCTAGCTGCTCGGCACAGTGCCTGCAGGTACGGCCACGGATGTTGTCTGGCCCAGGTGCTGTGGTCGCCGTGGTCTTCTGGAGGCCTTTCACGGCATCCTCTGTGTTTATGGTGAGGGTGCAGAGTGTGGCGTCTGGCGTAGAAGGAATTGAGGTCATTCGGACATAACGCTGTGCTGCTGCCTGCGACCTGAACGGGCTTGAGGGTGACGGAAGGAACAGTATTCGCAGCTGCCGTGTTCAGGAGACCCTGCTAAGCTGATCAGAGGTTCCCTCGTGTAAATGTTTGCCCCACTTTGTCTTTTTGTATTTCAGTTTGGCAGTTGTGATGGCATGCTTGATCTCTCTTTTAACCTCTTTACAGTCAGTGAAGAGGAATAACAATAATAAGCCCTGTTGTCTTTCGTCACCCAATGTTAATTGTTGGGGGAAAAAATTGCAACATGTTTGGTGGCCATGGGGGGCTGGGGGATATCTGTAGGTATTGGGGACTGAACCACAGCGTTTACCCCGAGTCTTACCCAGGTGGGTTGGTGCAAGATGTGACATATTGGTTAAAACCTTTCATCGAAATTCGCCGGATGAATTTGTGGGATTTTCGTCATATCAACTCTCTAATGCTATGCTAGACACTGTTCCCATGACACAGCAAATGGGCAGTAGGGCAGTAAGTGTGTTTTGAAGTAACCAGGGAGGGAGCAGCGACCTCCTCCAATCAGTCAAGAGTGTGATTTTTATGAGCCTGCGAGAGACGACAAGTGTTTGTATTTTAGTGGCGGCTGAATCTAATTTAGAAGTTGTCAAAACATTGCAATAATAGTGGCAGACACGGGTGCCATTAAAAAAATGTCCTGTTCCAGGAGCAAACATGGCAAGCTCATAAAAGCAACGTCCTGTGTCCTGTGTCCGAGCGTCAATCCGATTAGCAGTTGTTGACAAAATCAAAGGGCAATACACACATACATACATGCATACATGCATACATACAGTACATACATACACAGACATTCCTTCAAATAGAGTTTGATTGCCCAGCATTCACAGCTGCGACCGCACAGCGCAACAAAGCGTCTTGCTCAGGGAACAGTTCCAGGGAATGCACCCAAACTCGTGGATCACACCAGCAACCCTTGGGAGTCGCACGACACGCCACTCAGTCTCGGTCTGCTGCCGTTGATGGAGATCCATGGATGACTACAGAGGGCTGAGCTCCAGCTGTTGTCACGGCCTCCTCCTGCCACGGGCGGGCGTCCTGTGGTGCATTTAGACACAACAGCTCCATCGGAGGAGGGTAGTCTTGTTAAAGGACTCCGATTATACCGCTCGGAACGGCTATTCACGCTCACACCTGGTGGTAGAATTGGAGTCGTTAAAGGGGAACTTTGCCGCCTTTCTACAAACTTTCAACTCAATGTGGGCAGCCGTGTATATATACCGTATATATAAATGAACGACATTTCCTCCATGTTGCCTGCACCCAGAGCTCCCTGCTGATGTTGCCCGCCCACCGGATGGTGTTGGTGGACGCATCATTCGATAATCTTATCTTACCCCCCAACATCGTTCGTATCCCAACTCTCGTCATTGGATGAGATAAGAGGGCGTGGCGCTGCTCCCCGGAGACACGCGGTCAGAGAGCATCGGCACCTAACTGCAGCCGTTTCCACACTATCCCTAATGTGGGTAGATAGAGATCAGGTGGAAAAGCTCCCCTCTAATCAAGTGTCGAGTACAGTCGCCGGGGGGGGCTGCGCGCGCGTGTGTGTGTGCGCGTGTGTATTTGTCATTTGATTTACAGCGGTGGCTTTGCGTGCCTCCCTGCAGCAACACAACAATTGGAGTAAATTAAGCCGGCAGTCTTCTTGGAGCGTTGTGACAGAGACAAGAGGAGACACACACACACACACACACACACACACACAAACAGAGAGATGTTCCCAGAACACTTGTTCCCTGCTGATGACCGATCCCCCATACATTTTTTTCCATTAAAGAAAATAATATTTGGCAAGCCCATTCCCAAACTATGTAAAATCTCTGTCAATGGATACATAAAAAATGACTGAAGGATTCTATGTAAACATCTATCGAACTATCAAACTAATATTTCACCAAAGCACATTCTTTGTTTGTACAAACGAAGGCAATGAAGCTCATTTTGATTAGGTGTAATATTATTATATTCTAGTTTCTCTAAATATATAGACACATATTGATGCCATAGGAGCCAAATAAACGTCTGAATATGAATCGTTTCTTCCCGTTAATAACGTGACCTTTCCGATGAGAAGTATTGTGTGCTGAACAGGTGCTTTTATCTTTGGTGCTATATGAGAGTCATTGTTCACTTTGTTCACATTGTTCACGGAAATGCAAAAGTGAACAGCAGCGATGGAGTTGTAAACGTTTGGACGGGTAAAGGGCGACTGAAAAGGAATGCGGAATAAACAAAGCATTGCTTCAACAAAAGAATGAATCAGTGTGATTACTTGTTGAAATGAGCCAGGCCAACACTCACTCTCTCGCACTGAGGAAAGGAGCTGTAGGCCTAGTGGATAATGCCATAGCCTGTATGGATAGCACACACCCAGCACCGACTTAATACAACATAGATTAAAATGTCATCTGTGATTCGCTCTGCAAGTCTCCATATTCGCAGGCAGAGAAAAGGACAGTTATGGTGTCCTCGGGTCCTCCGCTGGGGAGCAGCGGCTGTGGTAACCTAGCTTTGGACAACCAATAATGAGGAACAGTTCCATCACTGTATTGTGTGTGTGTGTGTGTATAATAAATGGTTGAACTTTTAAGATTTGACTCTGTGACTGGATTATAACAGAGAATGGTTGCCCAAGTATGGGCGTGCATGAGCACGCATAATTGCATTTTGAGCTGAATCAGAGGCAATTCAGATATTGGTATTGGAACAACTCCACACACAAACAGAGACGCACACACGCACACACACAGATGAAGAAACGCAGACAGCCCACACGCAAAAACATAACTACTCATCTCCAAAAATAGTTTCTCTCACCAGAGTTTTTTTCAGACACTGCCGGGTAAAGCATTGCGTTGACGGCGGAGTCGCACTTTGTATTACTCTGTGCTTCCAGTGTTCGGATCTAAACACATGTACACACACACACACACTTCATAACCTGTGTGTGTGTGTGTGTGTGTGTGTGAAAGATCCTTCAACCTCTGTGACGAGTGTGTTTTGTGCGGGTGTCCTTCTCAACCAGAACATCTGAGCTCTGGTCCTTCGTCAAAAGTATTTAACAGGAAGACGAGGGTCAAACATTAGCGGCAGACGATTTCATTTGAGTACGCGTGCACGCACACTCGTTAAACAACGAGCTCATCGCTTCATGAGCATTTAGTGGATGTCAGTCGTGGATGTCTGAAGAAATGGCAGCCCTCGGGATATGTAAAGGTAGTAAAAGTAAAAAGAACAGCAGTTATGTTGCTCGTCAGCACCTGAGCCTAATGGGTTCTGCTTGCTGCACCACAGTTAAGGTGATTGATGGGTGTTTGGGTGGGGCGGAGGGGGGGTATACGTGTCAAATTAAAAGTACAAATTGGCAGGCTTTGTACTTGACTAGATTTACCTGCAAAGGTGCAACAATAAACTGATTAGAATTTTTTAAATCGCCCGTGTCGCCATCGATGACATGAATTCCAACCGAACCAACCTAACTGTTCTCAGGTGAGCAACGGCACGTCGGAGTTGCCCTCCCGACTGGACGTCATGTGGGCGTTGCCCTCCCGACTCGACGCCAATGTGGGCGTCGCCCTCCCGACTCGACGGCATGTGGGTGTTGCCCTCCGGACTCGGCATGGGGGCGGCAAAATCACATGCCACAGAAAAGCATGTTGAGTCCCACGTGTAGATGAAAGAATGTATCACTAAATATATATATAAATATAAATGTGACAGACTGGAGTAGAATACAGAGGGTGTGTGGGAGGGGTTGGCTGGTGTGGTTTGTGTGTCGGCATGGAAACCTGGGCAGGAAGTGTGAGGAAATATGTTAAGGCTGATGGAAGAGGGGAGGACAAGGGAAAGTGAGGATGAAAGAAGCGAGGTGTGTGTGTATGTGTGCGTGCGTGCGTGCGTGCGTGTGTGTGCGTGTGTGTGTGATGGACACGGATGTGTGCAAGGGTAAGTGAATGTGATGTGGTGTTTGGGGAGTGGGAGGAGGGGAGGGGGAGGGGTCTATATTAAAATTAGCCAATAAAAGAAGAGGGGAAAGGGAGACAAATGAAATATAAATGCCAGTGGTTATAGTCGGGGCGAGTATAATGGATGGGTGGGGAGCAGAATACATATGAGCTGGAGAGAGAGAGGGAGCGAGAGAGAGAGAGAGAGAATTGATTTGGAGAATGTGAGTGTGTGTGTATTTGTGAATTTGTGTGTGTGTGTGTATTTGTGTGCGTGTGCGTGTGTGTGTGCACGCGCTAGAGGAGAGAAAGGGGGAAGGATCCAGCATGAGAAAGAGAGGGAAGATGGATGACGCAGGGGTATAGGGA
>OMOU01076203.1:0-10690 GCA_900312585.1 Malacocephalus occidentalis | reverse complement strand
CAAAATTGTTCCCTAGTGGTAGGATATGATGTATTGGAAATACATCGTTTGTAGACACACACACGTACGAACGCACGCACACGCACACACACACACACACACACACACAACTCTAAACTTCAGCCCTCCCGCTGCTGCAGGCTGCCAAATCCTTAGCTCTTCAGTCAGCTGAAAGCAGTACTGACTGACTATCACTTCCTGTTGGCCGGGAGCAACGTGGACTTTATACTGCAGGGCCAAGCACATCTCATCCCATTGCAATTACAACACCTCTGACAGACTGACAGACAGTTCCCCTACTACCAACCACAGGTTAATTGCAATTTCCCGGTTTGACTCACAGGAGACTGTACACAAGCCATTAGACTATATTCAGTGCTATACGTTTCACACAAGGGTTTTGTCCCTGTTACATCATTTATTTACAGGTCCACTTACTATTTACATGCAGCATTGGCATTCAGCAAATACCTGGTGGTATGGTATAGGGCCCCCTTTAAGTGAAGTGCATGACTATTCGTTGGGTGGCTGCATAACAGTTTCCCGTCACATGAATGAAGTGACACCACTGTGCTGCCTGTTGATCCTGCAGAGCCCTGGAGGGAGGAAGCACTGACTGGTATGCTATGTTGCAATGCATACAGTCAGTCAGGTTTTCTACTACATGATTGGTCTCCATTAGACTTCTAATATTCTGTCCTGCCAGGGTACACGAACATCTCCGTTTACTCATTGTTTATTTGAACGGTTAAATTTAAATTCAGGCTATCTTATCTACGGCTCAACACAACCATCCTCACTGTTGAGAGCTATCCACGAGTTAACACCCAAGTTTAGACACACATTGGGCTACTGAAATACACGTCAATACTTTTCCCCCAAAGAAATATCCCTCAACGGCCAGTGGGGCGCTGCTCGTATTGTGCAGATCCGACAGATTAAACCGTGCAAATACCCAATCAACTTGTAAACTGGTAGCTTGTGCATACATTATATCCTGGTAGGATAGTCGATTTAAATGATTAGTCGATTCGTCGCTGGACTCACACAAGTAAAAGAGGTGTGAAGAATTGAGTCTCTGCTGCTGCCGAGTATTGGTTGTTACATACCGTCAGCTCATTGGAGAGAATGAGGGCTTAGCCTAGCCTGGTGATTAGCATGATCAATATTAAATGGGTTACTGTCTTATACTGGGAAAAACACACGGGCACACATCAGTCCGTGTTACACACACACGCCTATATTTCGTTTACAACGCCGTAACTTCGTCACTCGATAGCGTCACTTAGCTAGCAGGTAACCCGACGGGGCTAATCATCAAGCTAATCATCGCTTAGCTGCTGGGAATATTAAAAAAATAAAAGCTGCCAGTCTGGGGTGCTATTACTCGTGAAATACACCCCAACATTTGCGAATACCACACAAAGTTACTGGGTTGAGGGGACGGGGGATGGGGTGCATATGCGTCTGTATCGTTAATGTACGTGTCAATTAAAAGCGCTGCTATACTTGCTAGACGCTAGCTGCTAACTAGCCCGTTGACGTGGATTAGGCCCGTCCAGTGACGCGAACAGGTTGCCCAAACCAGTAAAAAGTCTGAAATAAAACCGCGTTAAAACACTCGCTCTGCGTCGGCCGTCATGCTCACCGTCAGCCCGGTGCCCAACACGATCACGTCGTATTCTTCATTCATTTTTCCCCCAAAGTCTTCGGTTTCCTTACTCCCAGTCAGAGGATATTAACGGTCCGGAGAAAATGGAGACCTGACAAACAGCAAGGGTTTACGGGCCTCCCTCCTCCTCAACGTCAAATAGACACGGGCCTCCCACACCATGGTAGAGGCTGAGCGATAGGGTCATGGGTTGTACTGATCTCCCGGTCTGCCACAACGTCATTTCCGGTCTAATACTTCTTATGTCGTGTGTACGCCATTCAAGAATAAACAGTTGCCACCGGAGCGAGAAGATTATAACCGGATAAGACAGCAAACATCAACGACGACGTGAGTAAACGTCGCAGCGTTGAATAATGTGTCAAAGTAACAACCGAAAAAGAAACACGGAAGCGGGTCCCCCCCTCTATTAAACGTCCCGCCCTTTCTCTCGCCAATAACGCTCATTTGGAACATCGCATTTCAGGCAACGGGGTTAATACTTGGAGGAGATATCGGGCGTCTCACATGGGAGGAGCTTGTAAGTGCTTCAGAGACTAGTGTATCGACCTGATGTTCAACATGACCTTAAGATACATTTAAAAAGTATAAAACAAAGCGCTGTTGCAGTTATTATTTATTATTTATAGTTGAGATGGCTTGTATTTGACAAAGGAAGGGCTTGCATATTTCCAGGAAATGTACTGTATCAATTCCTTTCTTTGTCAAATCCAAGCCCCATCAGTCCTGTGTAACAACATAACACCTTTCTTAGGAAACAAATCCAATACAGCATTGTTTGGATGTACGTATATGCCGTCATTTTATTTCAGCAGACTCGTGGACAGCGTTCCTCGCTAATTCAACCTGGTGCTTGTTCAAACACGGCACGTATGTCTGGTTTCTTGGCCAGCTGGCGTGCCGTGGTGCCCGTGGCGTCCTCCGAGTCTCCCAGGCCCAGGCGTAGCAGTGTCTCGGCCGCATCCGCATGCTGACCGATGCAGGCCATGTGCAACGCTGTGAGGTGGCGGTGGTGGTGGACAACGAGCACACAAACATGTGGGAGGGGGAGGGGGGTGTATTTACTGTAGTCACTAAACAGGAAGTCTGAGTGTAACTGTCGCTCACTCCAGCCTATTTAAGGAAATCATAAATAGTCGAAATAATACTGCAAACAGGAACGAGGCCTACTTTCAGGCCACATTTTACTAGCTTTTTATCTTTGCTGTCTGTAACCTGCGCCAAGAATATGTGATGAATTCAAAACAGATCTCACACCAAAACCACCGAACCTTGTTTCGAGGCATGGCAGTGTGTGAGCCACTAAAATCCACTCTCTTGAAACCAATAAACCTCACCTGGGGTAATAAAGACACACCGGTCTCTGGAGCCATACGTCTCATCACATGACGGCTACCTGACTGACTCGTAAACAGATAGCTAGTGTGTCATGCTCAAGTGACTCTCGGCTTCAGCTCTATTCACATTCATGTGATTTATTAAGACGGTTGACCGATGCTAAATGGTTGTCACGGTGAAGCAGTGAACACAGCATTGCCCCTACCGCTTCTCCCCTTCTTGTCCTTTGCATGCAGATGTGCTCCCAGCGACAGCAGTGTTGTGATGACACCAGTGTGTCCTTCCTGGAAATAGATATTACGTGACATCACCATCAGTCTGAATTCAAGTCCTCTAATCAAGTAGATGTTGGTAAGGCCCTCAGAATGGCACTGGCACTGGTTCTACTAGCCTTGCAATTATGAATTTGAATGAATGAAACAAGCTCTATTCTCATCTTTATGTACTATTGCTGTCTTTTTCAACAAATGTTTGGACGTCTCTTACGCTCTGGATAAAAGCGTATCAGTGTATGATCATCATACCACCAGCCGACGTGAGTGTGATTAGCCTCACAAGCCATTTAAACATTGTCATGTGACTAAATGTGTCATTGTGACAAGGTGACATCGAAAGTGGGAGTCTCCTCCTTGATGTCTGCTGCGTGAGTCAAACCTGCTGCAATAGTGGCCGACCCAGGTACTGATGAACTCTACTGACAACAAAACAACAGAATGAAAATATGAGTCAGGCTGACCTTGGCTGCGTAGTGCAGAGCTGTCAGCTGGAGGTCGGTTGCTGTCTGGTTCACGTCTACCTGCAGTTCCTTCACAAGGAACACCAGCGCCTCCTCCTGGCCAGTAACTGCAACTTGATGTACGGACTGAGTGCCCAGTTTATCCGTCGCTGTCGGGGATGCCTTAGTTATCACACAGGCACGCACGCACAGGCACGCACGCACACACACGCGCACGCACGCACACACACGCGCGCGCGCACACACACACACAAATTGAGGATTGTATAAATATCTCCACTTCATCTCTAGACCAGGCATGTCGCTGGAGGCGGGGCTCTGTTTGCGGCATTCCCGCGATAACGTAGTACAGAGGACAACGCCATGTGTACCCCGTGTGTTTCCAGCAGCAGCTTTCCGACGGCTGTATGTCCGTTCCGCATGGCATCCATGAACGCCGTGACTCCACAGCTGTCCACACTGTCCAGAGTGTAGCCACATCTGGAAGACATCCGTCAGTAGAAGGGAAGAGAGGCCATTATGAGGAATAGAAAGTTCGTCAAATCACACAGAAGTGTGTGGTAGTGTGTAATAGTATATAATAATATAATAATAGGAGCAACAATAATGTGTGTATACTATTGAGATAGTGTTTATGTGGGCCTACCCGGTGGACTCAAAATAATTCAGCTCATCATTTAAAAAAAAAAAAGTGGGGAAATAGCCTACCTCTGTAGCAATATGTTCACAACCTCCTCACAGCCATGCATAGCTGTAAAACAAGCAGAATATGCAGAGTTACAACATACATTGCAAAAGCCCTGCGCCTTGCTTTTGTCCTGCACATAGGAGTTTGATTTAGTCCACCACATCATGGATTATAATCATAGCTCCTGTACCTGCCGTGTGCAGCGGAGTCCGGAGGATATTGCTCTGCGTGTCCCACACCCCAGGGGCCGCCTGTAGGAGGCGCTGCACCACCACGGGATCTCCCTCCCTGCAGGCGATGTGGAAACAGTTCCAGCCATCCTTATTCTTCAGAAAGGGGTCAGCTCCGTGGGACAGCAACTCTCCGATCACCTCGGGGTCTCGGCGGGTACAAGCTATCATAAGAGGGGTCCTGGAGTGAATACATAATGATACTATAATAAAATGCTGGAATATAAATAAAAATCTAAATATTTTTGGAATTGCTTCTTTCTTCTTTCATACTACTATGTAATGATGTATATGGCTCAAAATATTTAGCTGCTGGGAATATCCAGCGCTCAAAAAAGGTTCAGAAGGACTGAGTTAGGAAAACAAAAATTCCTTCGAGCCGGATTTGAACCAGCGACCTAAGGATATCAGCTCATAGCCTCTACAGTCCTCCGCTCTACCAACTGAGCTATCGAAGGCCACAGAAGGAGGGCTTGTTGCGTCTGTTTATAAACCAAAGTACAGTACAGGCTCAATATTTGAGTATAAAGTAAACAAAATATAAAAAACATGGTTATTTTCTCACCAGTCTGCCTTCTTTAAACAATCGACTTCGGCTCCTTTACTAAGTAAATAGCGTACACACGCAACGTGGCTCATGGACGCAGATTCGTGTAGGGGTCTCTTATAATCGCTGTTGTACACCTCTATGTCCATCCCGATGTCCTCTGTTAAAAACTGTATTATATCTAGGTGTCCGTGTCGGGCGGCGTAGTGCAGCAGCGTGTCTCCAGATCTCCCCAAATGTCTCCCAGTGCCGGTGACAGCAACACCACTGTAAGCTAGTTGTTGTTTGAGTGCACATAGTTGTCCCTCCCGCGTGAGCTTTATTAGCAGACTCCGTGCGTTTTCATCCATGCCCTGGAAAATGCGCCCATTAACAACAACCCAGACAGTTGATACAGTTAGTGTTTCACCAACCAAGTTCGTAATTCGCCAGCGACTGCGGTAGCTGTTGGTTTTAATCTACGATGTCTGACAGAACAGCGGCGCAAGAATATTTGACGGCCGATCATAAACATACACTGTGATTCAATCTGTCATTTAATTTTAACATTTTCATGTATTCTATGTTTTTTGTGGTTTATTATGTATACATACCTGTGATATTTGGGGTTTCATGGCGTTTTGTCACTATTTATTCTTTTAAGACCGATTTCAAAGACAAATGTAAGTGATGAGCGAAGCTTTATGGTCGGCCTCTTTCGTATGGGCAACATGGGATTGTAGTTTGTAATTGTATAACTATAAAGTGTATAACTTCACAATCAAATCCACAGCTCTATGGATGTGTAGATTATTCTATGGTATGTTCGTCCCCTACATTTTTTGCTAATACAACATGTCGTCTGGGGACGAGAGCGAGACACAGAGAGACAGGGAGTGTGAGAGAGGGGGGTGAGAGAGAGAGAGAGAGAGAGAGAGAGATGTAGGGGGAGTGAGAGAGAGAACAGAACAAGTCAGCTTCATTCTTCTATGGGGGCTACAAGTGTGTTGAAATGAGACGAATTGGCCACAGTTCTAAGCGGTAAGTGCAAGTATTTACGTTTTTAAACGTTCAATACTGTGCATTGGTACAAGGGAGTATATGTTATTTCTTATAGTTCAGGTTGTCATCTAGTTGACCTTATTTGGGTTTGATTGCTGAAGTGGATTCTAGTCCGTCTATTGCATAAGATAGGGCTACATATGCCATATCGAACATTTGATGTTGAAATGTAACTATACATCATTTGTAGAACGCATGCATTACCCAATGATTATAACATTTTGCACATGTTTTCTTTTGTAATATGCACATCTCTTATTTGTGAAAAGCATGGCGTCACACACACACACACACAGTAAAACATCTTGTCCTTTGAATTTGCGACTGAGTTTGCCAGCTGTGTGTTGTCTAAACAGCAATAGCAATCACTCTGCAGTGTAGTTCGTGGCCAAATTAATTTACTGCCCACATATGTTTTGTATTAGGACATGCAACAGTGACCCTGCTGACCAAAAACCCACAATTCATCTAAAACGTCTGGGCCATTGCAGAAGCAATCATAGAACCTGCTAAAGCCAAATGTGGTGCTAATATGACATGTTACATAAAACATAATTGAATTGAGTTTATCAGTGCCCAACTTGATGGGTATTTAACTTCCCCTGGAGTGGACCTGTACACATTACTTACGAAACATGCTGTTGCTTGGATCGATACATTACCAGCATCAGAAAGAAAGAGAACTGTGTGTTTTAGGGTAGATGGTCGTGAGGAAGACACCGACATACTGTCTGGATAATACCATCCAGATGTGCAGTAAACAGTTTGCTTGGCAGCAAAGAGGCGGTGAGCTCTGAGTGCTGGTCTTCCTCTCCGGTCGTCTTTACAACCTCATCATTATGTTGTTGTCCATGTTTTACCTCTCTTATTAATGTAACACAGAGTCACTAAACCTTCGCGGTAGTGGAGAGTTGGCCAGAATACCGAAGCTGTGTTCTTTGCCAAGCATCTGGTGAGAGAATAGCCTTCATTTATCACTTGGATGCACACACATGTCATCATCAATGCCAGAGGACAATTCATCATTTTACTGTTTACTTTTTTGTTCTTTCTTGTTAGAAAGCAAGAAAGAAAGTAAGAAAGCTCTATCCTGTTTTCTCTCTCCCTGTGTGTTCAGATGGTTCTGACAGACAACATTAGATATGGCCCTTCTGAGACAAGGTGAGCAGAACTTAAGTCTGTGCACCTACTTTGACTTTACCATTCACCCATGTTGCACGAGTAGCCATATTGTCTTGATATCGTGGAATTATCTTCAATGCTTGCTCCATCCGCAATATGAAGAGGATATTGACCTCTTGCCTTGCCAGCTAATTTCCTCCCAAACAGACACCGGTGTTCCAACCAAAATTATTGTTGATAACCATCGCTTGGGGGTTTTCCAAACATGCTGAAATTCTCTACACAACACACTTTCCTGCCTTTCTCAGAAACGTATCACATTATGATTGTAATTTGCGCAGTAATAGCAGAAGACACCAGGACAAGCCATCATCGTAAATAACCTTTTACATCTCCCTGGGCATTCTTTGTGGGGGTCATGTCCCCACCGAATACTGAGAAAATACCAATCTGTCCCCCAAATATACAGTAGAATATACAATATACTTGGTTGAGCCCATATTTCCTTTGGTGATGTGATTTTATCCCCTTTGGATAAGTGATCCTATTGGCTAGCCCTGGGGAAGGCATCACTCTAACTGGTAGGTTTGTGTAAAGTCAGTAAACAAAGTCAGCAACTGGCAGCTAAGTGGAGTAGCAGGCAGCACCCCGAGGAATGTGTTACTGGACAAATGGTCAATGTAGTCCTCAAAACGATGTTGTTCTTCTCAGTGTGCCATTTGTATAATATACATATCTTAGAATTGTGACATTTGGTCGCATGCCACGTTACTTCCTTCTCCCAGGGCAGTGCTCCAGAAAAAAACGTCTGGAAAACACCCAGAGCCTCCCTCGCTCCACGTGTGTGTTTGTGCACGTGGGCTGGGCGTGCACGTGGGCTGGGCGTGCACGTGGGCTGGGCGTGCACGTGAGTTGGGCCTGCTGCACGTGAAGCGCCAGCTGTGTGCCTCGGCGACGTGTGGATGCACGTGTGGATGTGTGGGCCGCGTGTAACGGTTTGCGGTTGCCTTTCCACTGCTGTCTCCACAGTGAACCGCGTGCTCCTGACACTGCTGCTGGTCATGGCCTGTGTCCTGCTGCACCGCAAGATGTCCGGGGCTCCACCGCCGCACCGACAATACACAGGTGACCCTCCACCTCACCCAGGGAAAGGTTATGATAGGCCTGCATCACGACGACCCACTCAGTAAGCCCCTGGCTAACGTTAGCCTGGGGCTAAGCATTGACTGGTGTGAAAGCCCCGAGAAAGTGTCCAAATATTGTCCCCTGCCTTTTGAATCAGGCCCCAGACAGATAATAATAATAATAAAAACAATGTCCACAATGTCACATTCACATTTATGGCATTTAGAGGTGTACTCAGTATACACTACGATTTCAATTGAACAAGTTTCACGCACTCATAATTGCTAGGTTGACCCCTTTCTGGCTAACAGCAGGATAGCTAGGCTAACATCATTTGTTCTGTCCTGCCTTTTACGTGTGTGTGTGTGTGTGTGTATGTGTGTGTCCCGTATTCTCTCCTCTCGCAGAATATCGGGACGACAGCAGCAGTGACATCCCCGTGGTCATCTGTGCGTCTGAAAACCGAATGGGCGCAGCCATGGCAACCATCAACAGTGTCCGTAGCAACACGGAGGCCGGTCTCATCTTCTACATTGTCACCCTTCAAGGAGCCGTCACGCTGACGAGGTTAGTCATCACCACCGTGAGAGAACGTCTCATTCGTAGGTGTTGATAATCAAACAGAAGACTATGAGTTAAAGCGATGGGCTATGTCATTTTGTCTATATATTCCTGCTTTGAGTTGCACAACGAATGATTCCTTCATTCGGTGGTGGTGCAGTCCCAGTTGTGTTTGTAGGTTCCAAGGAGGACAACCGCAGTCCTTTTTTCCAATGCTTGTGCAACTCGGGTGTGGGCAGACTCACTCAGACACTGGCAAACGTTCACCACCGCTCCTGACTAGAATTCCTAGAGTCAAGCCTCATGTGTCGTTTGAGTGCATTGCGGACCAAGTTCACATGAATGACGCACCAGGACTTCTGGTCTCCCAGGCAGTACATAGAAAGCAGCAGCTTAAAGGGGATCAAGTACAAGATCCTGGAGTTCAACCCCGTGGTTCTGAGGGGGAAGGTGAAGCCGGACTCATCGCGACCCGACCTCCTGCACCCGGTGAGCCCCCCGGTGACCCACAGAACTCTGTATTCACGGGGCCTTAATTCCCATGATGATCGTCTTTTGGTCAAGTAACCGTCTGCTTGTTTTGCAGCTTAATTTTGTGCGTTTTTATCTACCCCTGTTGGACATCAACTACAATAGAGTGATATACTTAGACGATGATGTCATTGTGCAAGGTAGGTCATGTGTGTGTTAGTGTGCATGTTGTGTGTGTGTGCCAGCCATGCATCCTCTTTGATAGCTCAGTTGGTAGAGCGGGGGGCTGGAGGGTGTTAAGGCAGGAATCCTTAGGTCACTGGTTCAAATCTTGAGATAGGACGGCGATGGAACCACAGTGATGACAACAGGTGTATGTCTTTGTTCAGGCGACATCCAGGACCTGTTCAGCGTCAGGCTGCAGACTGGTCACGCTGCCGCCTTCGCCAGTGACTGTGACCTGCCCTCCACCCATGAGATGGTGCGCAGTGTGGGCATGCAGGTGGGTGCCGCTGGGTGTCTCCTGCTGGTTTACAGTGGAGCAAACCCCCCCCCAACTGGTTTGTATGGTGTTTGGTTACACTGGGCTCACATCTATAATGGCCGTTTTCTGTCTGCAATACAGACACACACAGACAGGTTACTGCTGTAAAATGAAGCAAACACAGACATTGTTTGTGATCCAAACGTATCCCCTACCTAGACGACCTACATGGGCTTCCTGGACTATAGGAAACAGGAAATCAGAGACTTGGGCATCAACCCCCGGGATTGCACCTTCAACCCAGGGGTCTTTGTGGCAGACATGCAAGAGTGGAGGAAACAGAAGATCACCAAACAGCTGGAGAGGTGGATGGAGGAGAACTTCAGGTGAGAACCTTTGTATTGTATGCATTGTATTGTACTCAATGGGTGCCGTTTTGTTTTTGAAACCGTCCAGATGACGCTTTTGACCGTAGAATTGTAGAATTTAACCTCCCATCTTGGTGAACCGGATCCCATCCACATCCGCTGTCTCCACCACCAGGCAGAACATCTACAGCAGCGCCATCGCTGGGGGCGTGGCCACCCCGCCCATGCTGATCGTCTTCCACGGCAAGTTCACCACCATCGACCCATCGTGGAACGTCCGGCATCTCGGTGAGAGAGGGTTTCCCAC
>OMOU01076196.1:0-10000 GCA_900312585.1 Malacocephalus occidentalis | reverse complement strand
ACAATTCAACTGGCAACACCGTTTTCAAATGTTATACTTTTTTTTTTAGCTTGATTTCGGGGCAACCCCAATTGGAATGACTCGCCTGCATTAGCTGCTCAGAATACATGTGGTATTGACTATTGCTTATGCCCCCATTTACATGACATTAAATAGTGGAAAGTCCCATTGATGCAGACTGCCTCTCAACATTGGCCCCCACACCTGCACTGTTAGGCCCCCACACCTGCACTGTTAGGCCCCCACAACTGCAGGGGTGCTACAACAATGTCAACATTGATGCATCTCAATGCAGGGACTCCTTGTCTGGCCATGGAAGTGCACCGCCTTCTGCTCCCTGTTCTTAACACGATCAAAGGCCTAAAAGTGGCCGTGGTCGCGAGACTTAGTCGATCGGCCGGATCATCATGCGTGCCGCCTTGAGGGAGTACGAGCCCCCGTTGTACTCTGCCCAAAATATTCCATCTTGGTGCTTGCTGCGGTAGATGCCACCACTATACCATACCCCGTTCAGATTGGTCTGACCACAGGCGTTGTACCACCAGCCGCCCTTATGGAAGTGTGCACAGTTACCTACGGCACACGGGAGTGGAGAGGGAAGGGTTAGTCACGAGGCACCACCATGACACTCCTCTTCCCAGACCCTTGCTTGTTTGTATCACTTGGAAGACTTGAGGCTTAACGTTGCTCTAACTGCTCTGTCAACATTGTCCTCATGAGCTCATTTGAGGAAGTAAACAAGCTAGCCCGGTCTGTACCTAAGTTGACACGCTTGCCATCAATGGTTGTCTTCCTACCTGAGAATGTGTCTTTGTCACGGTCCAGAGTTGTGAACTGTTTTCCGTTATTGCTGGTGAGGGAGTCCCCGGCGTTGCCCTGGTAGGTGCCCAGGCGCAGCCGGTAGCCCTCGCTCTCTGGCTCCAGGTGGAAGCTGCTGTACTCTGCATACACCTTCTTGCCCGTCCAGTCCTCCAGCTCCACCAGCAGCCTGTAGTCACCCTGTTTCCCCAGGTTGTAGATGTTGTCCAGACCGAGCCAGTGCTCCCCGTCTATGTTCCCAAAGCCTTTCTGTAAAGAGGACACAGTGGAATACACATCAAACCAATGTCAAAACAATCAATCTGTCTCTAACTAACTGGCTCTCACTAACAAATAATCTCTCCAGACTCCAGTTCCCCCAGTGGGATTGTCTCATTCACAGACTTCTGGGCGTGGCTGTGGGTGGGGCTGTGGGTGTGGCTGTGCATCGAGCCGTGTATGAAAGCGTACCTTGTAATTCTCCCAGTTTCTGAAGAAGTTGATGGCGCCGTCTCTCCTGCGCTGCAGTACGGTCCACCCTCCATTGTCCAGGCCATGCTCGCACCAGGCCTGGACCAGACGCTCACTGCCTTCCAGTTTGAGCAGATACATCCCGCTGGTACTGTGGCCCGCCTGCCTGACCTGGAAGCAGTCCTTGAAAGGGCCTTGAGGTCACATGTGGGGGGGAAGTCAAGCATTAGTCAAGGACTCTTTCACGCTGGATGTATTTAAGTCTTTGTGTGGTGGATAGTAAATCAGAAATGCTATTCATATGGTGCACTAACATGTCTGCTTTATTTTAATAGTGCCACATTTGATTGTTTGATCAACAATAAAACACCATATTTTATGGCAATTTATGGCATTTATGGTTAATCAGCCCCCTCTAGAACAGGAGAGGGCAGCATTAATCAGCCCCTTCCTGAACAGGAGAGACCAGCATTAATCAGCCCCTTCTAGAACAGGAGAGGCCAGCGTTAATCAGCCCCTTCTAGAACAGGAGAGGCCAGCGTTAATCAGCCCCTTCTAGCACAGGAGAGGCCAGCGTTAATCAGCCCCCTCTAGAAAAGGAGAGGCCAGCGTTAATCAGCCCCTTCTAAAACAGGAGAGGCCAGTGTTATGTTTCAAGCATGGTCGCATACGGTGGCATACGCTGGCATATGGCGAGGCAGAAATGTATATTTAAACATGCCTACAAATGTTGTGCGTATGTGGCGTATGGTTTATACGCTAAGCATACACTAGGCATACGCAGAACACGTGAGAGTGATGCTAGAGGTACGTTACTCATAGGTCGAGTACGCCGGTCATACGCGGACATAGGCTGGCATGAATTTCTGCCTCGCCGTATGCCAGCGTATGCCACCGTGCTTGAAACGTATACAACCTATGCCTAACGTACCCCTAGCGTATGTCAGCGTATACCAGCGTATGAGTGATATTTTTCATACACTGGCATACGCTAGTTCGATACGCTATAGTGTGACAGGGCCGTGATATGGGCACTTTGTCACGTGATAGCGGTATGCTGGACATGCTCTGTTCATACGCAACTCATATGTTTCTCTCATACGCAATAGTTTGACAGGGCCCTAACTAGCTAATCTGCAAGCCAGACAGGTTAACCAGACTAACTAGCTAATCAACAAGCCAGACAGGTTGACCAGACTAACTATGCTGTAGTGTCTTTGTAAAGCTGTCTCTGGTTCTGGCTTTGTATTTGTCAGGAGTGACACTGAAATAAACTGTGTATGAAGAGTTGGCTAATCACACTTAATGTAGCATCTTCTTGTATTTAGGAACACGTTTTGTGTGCATATGAATTAATGATGCAGCCATGGGCTCTTCAAACATTATGGCAATTGTGTACGGCACAAAATGGTCACACATGTTATATCATGGTTATTATGACAGGTGTAAATTGATATCCATTCCCAATGTGGATTACCTCTAGCAGGATGTGGCTGACTTCATGAGTGCGAGTACTTCAATCCAGTCAGCCATCTGTTTCTGTAGCAGAACCAGAACCTCCCATGGTCTAATCAGCACTCGTAAGATTATGGCTTTGACGGTTTTCTCAGGCAACACTATATTGTTGGAAATGTGTGCCTGGGGCTCTCATGGAGTCTGTTTCACGGTCAGTTGAGTCTCTCTCTGAGACGTGAGGCTCTTCCATCTCACAGCTGCTCATCAGTCATCTGTTGTTTTTGTCTGGGTATTAAAATATCCAGAGTATGTGTAAAGTCCTAGTTTAGACCGTAGACTATATAAAACATGGATAAAGTCCTAGTTTAGAGCGTAGACTGTATAAAACATGGATAACATGTCCTCAAAGCCCCGTTGACAATCCATAACCCACACATAAGAGCTCAAGCCACATGACATGGGCCAACTCTCTCCATATGGCCATTGAAGTGCAGCCAGTCCAGCTGTCTATTAAGGAGGAGGGGTAACGTAGGATCTCGTTGCTTTCCTGGCATGACAATGACGAGCCAACTGTTCTTAAGTGTTACCAGGCAAAACAATAAATTGTATTTGCGATTGCAGGCCTTTAGGGACATGGCAGACGTTCCGGTTAATATACAACTTTTATTATTTTGCCATGAATCTCATCATCTGTGCGTACCATCTGAGCTGAGGGTCCCCTGGGGAGGAGGGCTTGCTGTTGGGGACTCCAGCCGCGACCCGCGAGGAAATGCCCGGTTATTGTGGTGCCTGTGGATCTCGTTGGTGAACCGACTGTTGACCGGTAGGTTCTCCGGCACCACCTGTACCAGCGGTGGCGACGCCGGGAGCTCTCCGCGGCCCAGGGTCCTCAGACACTGCTCCTCCAGGGCGGTGATCAGCAAGGACTGGTTGTTGACCACACCAGCCATGGTGGCGAAGCGAGACTCCAGGTCCTTGTACCTGGAGGCCAAGCGCAGCATCTCAGAGGTGACGTTGAGGACACGGTTCTCCAGTTGGGCCAGCTCCAGGGAGTTGTCCCTCTTGCGGATGATCTCATGCAGCAGCTGCATGTAGAGCTGCGTCACCCTGGAGTTCATGTTCCGGCTCTCCTTGCGTAGCAGCTTCATCTCGTTCACCATGTTGCCATCCACGTCCACCACCAGCTGCAGAGTCTCAATCTCACGTCGCTGCTTGGTCAGCACCTCCTGCACGTCTGAGAGGTCCATGCGTGTCACCCTCTCCTTGTCCAGCTGGGGGCCCGTGGCGCTGGCGCAGATGGGGCCTGAGAACACACGGGTTTCACAGGGATATGATCCACAGTGGGGACTCTTTCAAGCCTCATTTAGGCTACAAGCTGCTGTATGACAGAAGGATTCATGAAATGTCAAAGAAACAATGGCTGTCACCTGACCTGTGATCTTCTGCTCAGGCACCATGAAGGTGTAGGAACACTCATTGTCCTGGCTAGCTCGCTTGGCCCTGTGCCCACGGCAGGAGCAGTGCCCCCAGAGGCAGAGGCAGAGCAGGGCACACAGGCTCCAGCGCAGCCCCTGCATGGCTGCTGCTGATGGGCAACGGATGGAAGAGGTGGATGTGGTTTCCTCTGGAGCTCCCTGCACACACCAGTCCAAACCATCGCTCAAGTTCACTTTTAATTGGATTGTACACTGAAGAGACACGCTAGATTCAGGATATATCTGTATATCCATGAAGTTGTTCAACAAAATCCATTTCAATGATCAGGAATGGAAACCATCGCAAATACAGAGTTAATGGTGTCATCGTTAGGAATAGGTACAGTAAATGGCGAGTAGCCAGTTGAGCTTGTTGGAACGATCTGTCCTGTTTGAGCCCAACAGTTGTGCACATGGAGTCGGGGGAGGAGCCATGTATCTGGTCCATATCTATAACCCTGTTTCTCCTCGTCTCAGTCCAGACCATGCAACATGGGCCAGCCTTATCTTTGGTATGCGGCTGTCAATTGAAAACTGTTCCATCTTTCTCTTTCCTTTAAGATGCATTCCTCCCACCAAACACTCCACTTCTAGTGAGGTGATGGATTAGGAACAGGGCTACATCTGGGCCTACAGCTGGGTCTACAGCTGGGCCTACATCTGACCCTACATCTGAACTTACAACTGGGCCTACAGCTGGGCCTACTTCTGACTCTACAACTGGGCCTACAGCTGGGCCTACTTCTGACCCTACAACTGGCCCTATATCTGACCCTACAACTGGGCCTACATCTGGCCCTACATCTGGGCCTACAACTGGGCCTACAACTGGGTCTACAGCTGCCTACATCTGACCCTACAGCTGGGCCTACTTCTGACCCTACAACTGGCCCTACATCTGACCCTACAACTGGGCCTACAACTGGGCCTACAACTGGGTCTACAGCTGGGCCTACAGCTGCCTACATCTGACCCTACAGCTGGGCCTACTTCTGACCCTACAACTGGGCCTACAGCTGGCCCTACATCTGACCCTACAACTGGGCCTACATCTGGCCCTACATCTGGGCCTACAGCTGGGCCTACAGCTGCCTACATCTGGCCCTTCATCTGAGCTTGCATCCCCAACACCTGCCTCCAGTCTGCTAGCCAATATGACTCCACCATGTGCCAGGAACAGGAGAGGACAGTATATACAGTATACACACTCGTTGGTAGGACAGTATATACAGTACACACACTTGTTGGTAGGACAGTATATAAAGTACACACACTATATACATGCCACGTGCTTCTTCAGGATTGCTCTGCACACGTGTATGTGTGTGTGTGTGTGTGTGTGTGTGTGTGTGTGTGTGTGTTTCCACCACTAAATCTCTGTCGGTGTAACCAGGTCCTGTATCCTCTCTGGCCTCACAAAGCTTCCGCTGATGTGTTGAGCAGAAGCTCCTGAGGTTTGGGAAGAGCTTCCTTCATCCCTGAGACTTCTGCTCTCCCTCCAGCCTCTCCAACTCCCTACTGACCCATGACCCCTCTCTTCCATCTTTATCTGTTTCATGTTTTCTCTGGCTGTGATCTGAATGTGATCTGGATGTGATTTTCCTTTCCAGCTTAAGGCCCCGGTCCCTAGCGAACCTGTGAAGGCATTCCAGTGGTGTTGGACCATGCTTTACCAAAGCTTATTTAAAGTTGGTTGCACTCCAGCGAACACAAAGATTACAGCTTAAGGGGCGTTGTATATGTGTGTATGTATGTGTCCACATGTGCCTCTGCACGGGCAGCAGGGTCTGGCTGGAGAGGAACTCTGCAGGTGCTGTGCATTGCTGAGAATTGGTCAGATCAAATCACAACAACAGCTCATGGTTCTTCTGCCCTGTGGCCGCTCTGTCGCCGGGAGAGTCGACAACTAACCACAGACACGCTTACTGGAGCAAGGAACATATCTGCAGACGGGACCGGGTTCTAGTGTGATGGCCTCTGAATTTGTGGGGTTCCGTATTTACACTTATTATCATCTCAACACAGGGGGTTAAGGCTCAGGGTTGGCTAGGGGTTTCGGGTTAAAGTGAGGGTTAGGGGTGGGCTTCTCCCTGGTCTGTTCAGAGGTCTCTCGCTCTCTCTCTCACACACCGAGTTCACTTGCATGTTTACTATTCTTCATCTTCCCCATCTCCCCTAATTTAGCTTATGTTGTTGTTGTTGCTGCTGCTTGGTAACTGGGGCATTAGGATAACACTGCATGAATGGTGGGATTTGTGTCAATAAGTGGGACTGTTAATTGCTGCCAGTTATGTTTTTTGTGCAGTGATTGTACATGTGTAGCAGCTGGCCCATAACCTGAGAATTCATTACAGCTGTTTAGGTTAGGGAAGAAACACTGTAGAAATGGGTTCTGCTTAACAATGTCATCAGAGTTTATGTGAACAAGAACTGCATTGCTCCAAACGATGTTTAAAATGTCATTAATATTTCATCAACTTTCTGAGATGTTACTCAATCGTAAAAGTTAGGAATTCAGCAGTTGGTCAGATCCACGTGCCATGGCGGTCATATTTATCACTCGATTGGTCGCTTAACAGAGTGAGATTCAGGTGAACCTTCTTAAAGGAAATGAGAGAACCACTCGTACGTCTCCCACGCCGCTGGAAGGGAACATGCTTCCCTGAACATTTTCAGTCAGGAAGATATGGGCCTGTGGTTAGATCATATGCAGACAAATCAAATCAACATAAAATAAACCCTAACCTTAACCCAGAGAGGGCCTGGAACCCCTTTGCGTTCCAAGCTACTGAATGATGCTCTGCCAACACTGGTCCAGCCCCCACAGCCTGGACCCTAGCCCCTGACCCCCAAACCCCATCTGGTTGTGGAGCACTGTAACTCTAAACATGTGGCTGATGGGCAGGTCAGAGGTTGACTTGTGGGGGTTTGCTAGGAGTGGGATCAAAACACCGCCCCTCCTGACTTGCTGACACACATTTCTGCAATCAATCGGCCTTTGTGAAATAAAGGTGCCTCCTCTTCCTCTGTTTGTGTATGCTAGGATGTAGCCACGTGCACGGCACACGCCCACACACACTCACTCATATTGTCCAGAGCATGACTGACACGTGGCTATAATTGAGACCATGGCACCGGTTCACACAAGGACCCCTTCATTGCATGCGCTCTCTCTCTCTCTGTCTGTCTGTCTGTCTGTCTGTCTCTCTCTCTCTCTCTCTCTCTCTCTCCACAAACATGTTGATTATAATATATAAAAGCTATCAAGAGCAAAGTCTATCAACAGCAACGACATCAGTATCCACCCAATTTACTTCCCCATTGTTTTGTTTCTGAATATGAAAAGGCGAAGATATAGATGAAACATTGTGAGTAGGGTTGGTTCAACTTGGGTTGGTTCAAGTCCAAGTTGTAGATCTTGATCGAGGTTCTACAAGTATTATCCAGGTTCTAGAAGTTTGTTATCCAGGTTCTGACCTCCAGCCTGTCTAACCTCCAGCCTGTCTGACCTCCAGCCTGTCTAACCTCCAGCCTGTCTGACCTCCAGCCTGTCTAACCTCCAGCCTGTCTAACCTCCAGCCTGTCTAACCTCCAGCCTAATATCCAGAACACATCTCTTTAGATTGAACGTAGCGTATGGAGGAAACATCTCTCCATCACAGCCTCACAACAGTTTTCAACGTGCCGATTCAAATCCCTCCCATAAACGGAGCCTCTGATGTTGGCATACATGACATCCATGCAACCATGGAACGTTTCAACTGGTGTGTTTACAATCAGATTTAGAAACATCAGATCGACCCCTGGGGGCCTGGTTCTCAGATCGCACCCCCAGGAGACTGGTTCACGGATTGGACCCCCAGGAACGTGGTTCTCAGAATGGACCCCCAGGGGCCTGCTGTTCAGAGTGGACCCCCAGGGGCCTGCTTCTCAGATTGGACCCCCAGGAGCCTGGTACTAGAATTGGCCCTCAGGGGCCTAGTTCTCAGATTGGACCCCCAGGAGCCTGGTTCTCTGATTGACCCTCAGGGGCTTAGTTCTCAGATTGGACCCCCAGGGGCATGGTTCTCCGATTGAAACCCCAGGGGCCTGGTTCTTTAACAGTGGAAACTTGAGATCTGGTCGATGTCCCACAGGTTAACAGCCTATAACTGGTTCACACTTCCGAAAACCGCAGCTGGTGCAATTTGCTGGAGAAAATGCCGGTGAGAACTAAAATAATGGATGCAAAACGGTTCCAAAGCAGTGGCCGTGATTTATCCCAAACGGTTCAGAGTGCTGGAGTTCAATGAAATGTTTTGCTGCATCTGAACGGACAGATAACTAAGCATCTAAACCATTCCCTCCACACATGCGAGGTTCAGGTGACCTTCTGCCACACCATTGTAGCACTGAATGTTCTGGAACGTTGGTCTGGCATCAGTTATGAGGGTATAGAAATAACAATGTAGTTCCATGGAACTACCACTATGTGAGCATAGCAGTCCAAAGTGTGTGTCGTCAGGGCAACACTCATGGTGGTGGTTGTTTGTGCGAAGCAACATGAAGGCTTTTCATCCTCGTATGGCCCAGGAGCCCCTATTGATTACTCTGGAGCCCCTATTGATTACTTTGGAGCCCCTATTGATTAGCCTTAGAGCCCCTATTGATGTTTTTTGTTACTTCTTGGGCTGCTGTACTGTGAACACATTCCTGTGTGTTTGTGTTGCTGTGTGTGGTCAACCAGAGCTCCGGGTCCTGCCAGTGGTGCCGCCATGGCAGGCAGCGGCTGGAGCTGGTGGAGCACCTCCACCAGGAGTTGGTTGTTGAGAAATCCAAAGCTCTAACCAGATCTAGCCAGACTGCTCCAGTGATCTAACCAGACTCTTCCAGTGATCTTACCAGACTCCTCCAGTGATTTTACCAGACTCTTCCAGTGAGCTGACCAGACTCCTCCAGTGATCTAACCAGACTGCTCCAGTGATCTAACCAGACTGCTCCAGTGATCTTACCAGACTCTTCCAGTGATCTTACCAGACTCCTCCAGTGATCTGACCAGACTCCTCCAGTGATCTAACCAGACCCCTCCAGTGATCTAACCAGACTCCTCCAGTGATCTAACCAGACTCCTCCAGTGATCTAACCAGACTCCTCCAGTGATCTAATGCTTTGTTCATCAAACATGAGTTGCTGTCCAATAATATGTCTTCCATACGGGTCCACATCACACTGGATTAGGACTTTGTAATCCACCCAGGAAGCCTGGAAGTCCTGAAGAGTTTCAGCTAAATGTTTCTGTCTGCAGACGGTGACAAACTTCCTAACCTCTTGGAGTATTCACAGCTGCTGCTGACACATACACACACACACACATACACACTCCCTTTGTCCTCAAGACTCTACATACCAGAAGAACAAACTGGAGCAGAGAGGGAAAGCTGCTGCTTACCTTGTCTCCTTCCAGAGGAGCGTCTCTCGGGTCTCGTCTCCTGCGTCTCTTCACTCAGTTCCACTTGTTTGTTCTGACCTGACTGAGTGCTGTGCCACAGCGGTGGGGAGTCATGGTTACTGCTGTCTGTTAAGGTGGTGCTAGAGGCTGTCCTCCACCTGCTGTCTGGTAAGGTGGTGCTGCTCTCTGGGTGGAGGCAGGCTGACTGAGCTCTACTGAGGAACAGAGCTGCTGCACAAAGGATGTGGAGAGGAGGGGAGAGTTTGATATTCCCTCTGGTCTGATGTGGGGAGGGCTGTCCTAACCTTCCCATCTGTGTGTGTGTTTTTTTTAATGAAGGCAGAATGGGAAATGAGCCTCAGGAAACATTTCC
>OMOU01076193.1:0-13204 GCA_900312585.1 Malacocephalus occidentalis | reverse complement strand
ACGTACCGCCACACACACACACACACACACACACACACACACACACACACACACACACACACACACACACACACACACACACACACACACACACACACACACACACACACACACACACACAGCATTTGTGATGAGACGGTAAATGTGAAAATGAAATGAGGCGCCACAATTAGCCTCACACAAAGTACCGGTGGTCAGGGCAACGCTGCCATCCCATCACTATCAGTATGTACACGCAGGGCTGCATGACATAAGGAATATTGGGATGACGAATGGGATGCGACGACCAGTATTTACATGGATATGAAAACACTTATCCTGCAGTTAAATCCAGCAATGGAGGTGAAATAAAGCCTAGTCCTTGGAGTTTGCGTTTTGTTTTTGGACGGCAGCTTCCAACTCCTGGCTGAACGTTAGCATAAGCACCTGGTCTCTACCGCTGCAATAGCCAAATACCACTTCAGTCGACAGATCTATTGTGCAAGGGCTAGGTGGGAAAGCCAGCAACGTGACACATTCTATTTTACTTAATAATACAAATTCCACCCACACACTCCTAAAATGAACTGAAAAGAACTGACTTTTTTTTTTTTCTAAAACAGGAACCTGTTCAATTCAATGTGTTATAACTAATGTGTTACTTCAATATCACAAGTTAACTGCTGTATTTGCTCACTGGTTTGCTCATCGGTCGGCTTCTGCCGTTCGTTTGCTACAAACACACACTCAATATTAATGTCATATTCACTAATTTGCCTGCTACTTTATAGATTTTTTAAATGAATGAGTGTTGCTTTTTCTACGTTGACTGATTGTGTGTGCACGTTGGGCTTATCAGGATGTGCATCTCTCATTATTTTATTACTGTGCCTTTGTGTAGAAAATGCCATGTAACATTTGAATAATTGTGACCAGTATAATTAAAGGTAATGTAATAGATATAATTGCCCATTTTCCGTTAAGTGGTATCATGGTTAATAATGATGAGATATCCTCTTTCTTTATATCTTGCTCTCAGTCAAAGATAAAGCTATCTGAATTAATTGTGTGCATTTTTGCATCCAAATGAATCGTTACATTTAAAGATAAAATAATCAATACATTAATAGATAGAAAAATAATTAAGTAGTAGCAGCTGAGCACATAGAGGAGCACCTGTTATTGCATGTTGCGCTGTTGGTGTCAACATGGAAGCAATAAAAATGCATGAAACATATTTAGAACATAGAGAACAATATTTGTCTAGAGACAAAACAAGAAAAACAAACAAAAAACATTTTTTAGGCCCAATACTTTTCAATAATTAGCATTTTTATAGAGCTCATTTATTCGCTTGAAAGAAAATGCAACATTATGCCAAGATAAGAGCTGCAGCCTAATTTAAAAGTCAGTATCGGCAAGCAAAGCAATGCATATAAAATGGACCGTTAGGTTATGCATGCTAGTTCCTGACTTGGCGTTTAGCTGCTAGATATTGTTATCAGACTTGCAATGTTTGCAAACCATTTCTAAAACTGTGAAACTCTTCAAACTGAAGGCATGCAGAGGCTAAGAACCAAAAGAGGCCTCAGACTCTTTTGGTCTGATGTTACAATTCCAATCACACTATTAAGGCTGACCGTATGAGAAATGTATTAGTAGTGTGAAGTTTTTATCCTTATACAAGACAAGGCACGGATCGTTCAGTGCAGCACACATTTCCTACAATTAAATGGCTAAAAATGGCTTCACTCACAACAACAAGAAGCACAGGACAGACTCAAGCTGTCATAGCCTCAACTAAAATATGCTGGTCAAGAGAAGACACTTCCTTCCCTTGTTTACAGTACCCCATTACAAGCATACACTGTACCATATGAGCCCGCTTAGACTCACTTTTCTCATTTCAGAGGCGGGTCTAATTTTATGTGGACAGAGAATATGGAGGTTGGCCGGGCTGTGGCAATTGATGTTTCCTCCCATCACGACCAATATGAACAAGAGAAGCATTGGCAGCATTGGAAGCAACAGCCGCATGTCATGACATTTTTTTTGTTTGAAACAAAAACTTCCTCAGACTCAAACAAGGAGCTTTTAAATAAATCTTTATTCACAATTGTCAATGGACAGAATTGGGGGTCTGATGGGCCATTTTATCTACGTGCAGTGTGAGCACTCGGGTTGTGGCTTGACGGTCGGACCGTACAGTGGGAGCACAGAAATCATGAATTTTGGCTTTACATCGCAGACGATTTCATTAGATTTACTATGCCCAGCTTTACATTTGCATGACGGAACAAACACATCATAAATGTGTTTGCCACTAAATGCATGATGGCAACAAACCAACAAAGGAAGGATGGGAAAGATATTCAAAGATGGACATTTCATTTCTCCTGGCCCGACCAACCAAATCAAACCAGCAAACATAGACACAATTGACTTCAGAGATCTCCAAGGATTTAGAGCAACAAATGTCCTCGAAATATAGGATTCAAAATAAAGCACCTGCAGCACTGTAATAAAGCCAGAGTGATGGCGCTCAGAGATTAGCAGCTCTGAAAGACAGCTGTGGAGAACCCGGGGGAATGGACACGGGAGGTTTAGCCAAGCACGCTATCTGGTACGGTGCTTCCATCCATTCAGATAGCACGAAGAAGACGCCATCATCAAGCCACCGGCGGACCTTTGGCACAGCTTTAACAACTGCAACTCTTCAGGAATGGATGGATTACTTTTGAAAGTGAGAAAATGCATGCAAGTACAACATCACCTGCTAACTTCAAGACCAAGCAGTTTGCTATTCATCTGTGTGAATAAGTGATTGACGTGTTGATTCGGATGTGGATTGTTAATGGAAACCCTTTCATTTTGAATGGCATGTTGCAGGAGGGACTATCATGACAAAAGATAATCCAAGCACGCGAGAGCAGCAGCACACGAGACTCTGTATGGGTGGAACGCAGCCTGCATACGCATGCAGCCGAGTCCACGAGCATCGTTTCATGCGGAGGCCAACGTGTTGGGGACGGGAAACCAGGCGTCGGTACATGGTACACGCCCCAGTGTACAGTACAAACGATATGGTACGCACGATAATAACTTGCAGTTTGCGGCCCACAAACTGATCATGAGTCATTGTAAACACAAGTTGCACACTTGTTAACGCTGCAGGTGACATACGATTTGGAGGGTAGAACTCATACTTTTTCCCTCCTCTTGGCGTCTTCTCCCTCATCTCTGATGCAGACATAGCGTGGATCTCCTCAGAAATGCAACATACGAGTGCAACAAGAACACTTGTTAAGCCCAATGGTGAAACCAATGGAAACAATATTGGCCTCAATCTAGCAGGTCCATTAATGGGATATTTAATACTGAAATACGACACAATCATTTCCCATTATCTGCAGAGAATATATTGGACCCGATAGTCATCATGGATCCCTTATATACCGTATGTCATCATGAGAAGTCAGGTTGACTGATCTCACCCTCAATCTGACACTGCTGCTAGACGTAATGAGGCAAGTGAATGTGGTCTAGCTGTGCTAGCACTAACGCACACGGCTGGAAAATGTAAAGAGCAAACACCGCAAATATGTTGTTTAGAATTAGGGAATCGGTCATCCTCATTGATCCTCATTGATCCTCATTGATCGAGTAGTAAAAAGGTCAAAAGGAATGCAGTTTGTGTGACAGTGTATGGACCCATGCGATGTGTGCTGGGGACATACAGCCAGCAGCTTTCATAGATGATGACTGGAGTATGGGCATCTAACCAGCGTGTACTACTATAACCAACTAAAATGCATAGCATCTTAAAAACCATAGCATATTACTCTAGCAAAATGATCTAATAGTATTAATAGTATTAATATTATCAACAGATGAAGATTTGCCGCTGAACCCGAGCATGGTTCAACTGCAGTGAGAACGCTATCCAACCCAGGAGCTAAACCAAAACCCAATGAATTATAGGCCGACTGCAGGGATCGCCTATTTTCTATAGGAATTGATATATTTTTTACATTGTATGGGATTACTGTCTGACTGTCAGTCGTTTTGTTGATGTTTTTTCAATCCCCTTCCTTCTGCTACTCTGCCAGGAATGTCCGGCAATGACATTTTTATTTGAAAGCATTCTCTGGTACTTAACATTTTGTTGCTGGATTTGCACAGCAAAGTAGAAATTTATTTTGAGCATTTCTGAAATGACATAGAACTGACAGTAGGCCCGTAATCTCTGACTGTGTGTGTGTGTGTGTGTGTGTGTGTGAGAGAGTGAGAGTGAGAGAGAGAGAGAGAGAGAGACTGGATACACAAGATAGAACAGATATATAGATGTCATTCGATGTCTGCCTGGGTACAGAATGTGCTGGGCAAAGTCAACCAACATAATTAATCATTATGTAACATCACTCATTCAATATAAACTGGAGGATTTGTTCACATTCACAGAATAAAACTCAGTGCCTGCCAAGTAATGGTAAACACAATTTGGACAGCACTTCCCCAATTCCAGGCATAGAAGAGACGGCTCACGAGGCATACAAGATGCACTTAAATCTGTGCACTGCGAGACTAAATTACTAATTAACCAAAAGTATACATTTGGACTATCAATAAAAACGGTCTTCTCTTGTGAGGGGGACATAGGTGTTTCTACAGGTCAACAGTCACGTCAAGAGATGTGAAAATGTCTGTCTCTGTTCTTTTTCATCACTAATTTAACTATGGTAAAGGCACTGCATATATTGCTGCCCTTTCCTACAATGCATCTTGCTCAAATAATCTCTCTACAGCAATGACCATTATAAACAAAGCATCAGGCCTACATGAGGACGACCCCCCTTAAAATGATCGCTTTATAATTCTAAAAGTGTCCAGACATGTACACGCGCACGGGCAGAAAACTCTCCAAATGGTCTAGCATATTCAAAACATTGAGAAAGCACTGGTCTGGAGCATAGTGCTATATCGGTTTGTCTCCATTGTCTTTTGTTGTTGAAGGGCTTGGTATTTAACCAAGAGGATGGGTGGGGGGAGGAATGCCTGGGGTCGGATTAGGTCTTTGGAGAGGGAAATATTAGTTGCCTGGGTGTGGGCTTTTGAAGTGGCTACGCGGCCTGGATGACCGAACAAGACGCTACATGACCAGACAAGCAGTGTCCATAGACAGCGGGTCAGCCTGGACACTGCCAACTGGCAGCACCGACTGCAGAGCTGAAAGGCCAAATGTTATTTGGCTGCAGACTTGAGTGTACATTTGCAATAGAAAATGCTGGTAAAGGCTCACATGTTTGGAAAATCTATTACAATTAGACTTCACTATGCAAATATTGGCTTGTCAGAGATTAAATAACAAAGCTATAGGCAGATTTTGATTGTATCTGACAGCATGTGCACAGGTGTGCAGTTGAAGTTGGGCAGCTGCCAAGCTCCCAGATGAGAATCTGTAATCTTATAATAATTTATGACCTCTGCATAACAGCGTTTCATTGCTAAATGCATGCAAAAAAGACTAAGGTCAAAGTGGTGTTGGCAAAGACAAATTAGCCTACTAGGCAAAGTATCCAGGCTGGGAAGAAGAACCGGCATACCATGGGTCATAACACAAATGGTGGATAAGCGATAATAGTTGTGATGCTACTCACACCCAAAGGGATCTATAGGCGAACATTCAATGCTAATTTTCCACCATAGCAAAAGGGGACTATAACCTCAATGGTTAATGTCCTTTTTTTAGGGGGGGCAAAAGGCCTTTATGCCAAGGGCTCCAACAGAAAGACTACTGTGCTCTGAAGTGGTAGGACGGAGTAGTCGCCTGCACACATTAACTCAGACCACTGGAGCCACTTCAATGCCCTGAAAGCTAGCAGCAAAATGTGTCAGCTAAACAAAGCATGGCAAGACCAAAGGACGCCCATGTTAAATCATTTGGCGTAAAACTTGAAATGGCTTTAAGGAAATAAGGGACCTTCTTGCCATAAAATCATGTATTAGAAGATGAGTTGGCGCTTGGTTGCTGCCACTAGAAATACGTGAAAATAGAAATACAGCAGGATTTCATGGATTTGGCTGAGTGATCAATGATTTGTTTCACATGCCTTTCATACCCATCTCTGGAAATTCACATTTTAAGAAATGCCATACTTTACCACTGCAGTAAAAAAAGAAATCTTTACTTAATATATACAAGCAGAGAAATATCATCATCCAACATCAACTTTAAACAGTTTAACAGTTCCACTCTTTGGTGTAATATAGGCGTCGTAAAAAATGTATTAATCATAATTTCGGCATAAATGTATTACCGTTTAACTGAGCATATTCTCATATTGTTCGCCTGCCTTTAGCCCACTTCAATTTGAGTTGGGACGAGGACTGAGCTGCAGCACCAGCCTAGCGGCCTGCTTTGCCCCAGCTGTCACACTGAGTCCAGTGACCGCGGTCACTGGCGCGCAGACTATAGGAAGTGTCCAGCTAGGAGCTGAAACAGGGCAGGGCTTGTTGCATTAGCCCATTATTAGGCACCGCGGGTGAACCAGGCTTAGCACTACTCAGCCTGTGTGGGAGACAAAAGCCACAGCATGAGCCAACTTAAGCAGCTGAGGGACTTTGCTAGATTACTGGACCAATACAAACAATCTAACAATCTGCAATGTAACTGGAGTAATGAGTAAGCAGCACAGAGAAAATTCCTACAGTTTGGAAGGAAGGTCGTCTTCTCATAACTGCAGTTTATAACAAGTTACTCTGTTGTCTAATATATAATATATCACCCTATCAAAATTCATATTCCCTTTAACGCACTTTGGTGGCAAACTAAAGGAATAGTATATTCTAACCAACTGTAATATTGAATGCCTATTAAAATCACAACACTTCAATGCATTATTTAAAACATTTTGAATGCGTAAAAAGTAAAATTTATTTGAGACTGAAAATATTTCATATCCAAAGTAGATAACTACTAATAGGCCTAAGTAGGCCTTGTTGTATTGGTATTGAACGTTGTTATTGGTGAAAAGAACATTGTCAAGATCGTTACGGGTCCATGTACACAAAGCCGCAGGTTTAACCAATGCCACGTAGCTAGTGGGGCACAATGAAGACAAAAAGGCAATTTAAAAGAGGATTTTCTGGTCACATACCTAGCAGGGGGGCAAGCAGCAATTTAGAGTGGCCATCTGCTTAGCTTAACAAACAATTCACTGCCAATAAGCCCCATCCTTCTGCCACCTGAAGATTCTAATGCAGACCACTCAGCGAACCATCACAATGCTCGAAAAATGTGAAATGTGTCCTATAGTCTCCAGCAGAACAGGCTAAAAGCAATACCAACAAAAAGATCACATGATTCTTGTAATTATGATTAGAGGGCATTTTGTGACAGTTGTGGGGATGCTGGCATTCCCACGCTAAAATAGTTTGATACAACGCGTTCAGAGTGTGTTGGTGTTCCTAAATAACTTTGGATTCCCATGATGCCATCCAACGAAGAAAAGAGATCACAAATGATACTGTTGCTTTATTGTCAGCAGTTAATCTCTTCTGAACTCCTGGAAGATTAACAAGAATGTCAAACAACAATCAGCCGACAACAATACTCTAAAGATTAATTAAGTAAACCTCTATAAATAAGCCCCCACTCACAAGAAGAAAAAAAAAAGAATAATCCTCACAACCTGATTCTGCTACGTTGTGGGAGACCGAAGCTACTAACCTATTTGCCAGGTCAGTTTCTCAATAAATATATATTGACTCTACTTGAACTAATTAGCCAATGCATCATCTATACATTTTTATACAAAGCAAGCGCAAACATAAAAGATCGGGGCTTGCATTGCACAAATGTGTGTTGTTTTGAAACGCCGCCACATGGCAATTGCTTTTCCAGGGGACGCATAATCATTCCATTCTGCAATCTTAAAACGTAGCCCACTTATTCACCTCAACCAAACAGCTACACAAGACAAAAAGGTTTCCTAGGCCTGATGTGATGGGAGATGTATGGGCACAGACTGAATGCACTGACTACCATCTCCAGCGAACACGGAACGATAATAACAATGACTAGGTGACTGATGACTTGCTCTTTACGGAGACAGAAACTCAAGACACCCAAAACTGGTGACGCAAGCCGCATCTAGGTATAGTTGATTCTAGTTGCGACAGGCATGATGTTACAAAACTGACAGTATGGCAAGCAGAGCTATTGATTATATCCTAAGGTGGATCAAGCTGGTTTATCAACTTTGTTTTTTCTCTGAGACTACATTACAACTGATGCATAACATTATACCAACATACATTTCTTGAAAAATAACCCTTTTAACTTTTTGTAAAACGACGGGAGGAAAAGTATTTTGATTATTATTCCGAAGCTATTTCTGTTTGTTCTCAAAACTAAATTGAATGCCAATGCCAATGTTCTTTTTACAAGCCAGAACTTCCAATAGGAAGGGCATTGGCGTTTCGTGCAGCGGCCAAATACATGGAGTGGATGGCGGGCACTCGACCAGGACGCCCAGATGAGCGTGACAGGTGAATGAAGGCATGACATGCATTCCCACAGATTTAAATACATACATGTACGTGTGCCGTACATGATATATATACATCCAGCATTTTATGGATGACTCATTGCTGTACCAATAGAATAGGTGCACTCCGGTCTCTACAACATCGCAGATAACGATGTGACAAAGTTCTTACTTTTTCTGTTGTATCGTGTAAGAAACAATTGCTACGAAACCTAAGGCGACTAAACGCAGAATGAGAGACTTGTAAGGTGGTGCCAGAGGGAGAGGTGGGCAGACCAGGCAGGAGCCACCTCCGGGCAGCGGTAGACGCACCAGAGACTTGCAAGAGGACAAGTAACAACTTCACAATGGCAATGAACACGACACGTTGTGCCTCATTAGGCACAATAAATAGTCACAATTGGCGATACATGAAAACATATGTTCTCTCTCTATCTATATATATAGATAGAGAGAGGGACTCCTTTAAAATTAAAACATGCAAAACATTCTCAATCGCGTACGCGTCTGCAAACGGTATCCTCGGGGAGCAAGTGAGCCCACAGGAGGACTTTAGTGAGATACGATGTTAGCATGCAAGCTAACAAGACATGCCGTAGACAACTGGGTGATCTCAAGCGCCTCCACCCTGGATGTCGTGCACCGACACGGACGCGGTTGACCGCGTTTTACGACGCGGTTCGTGTCTGACAGACGATCTGGCGAAATGTAAGTATCGCTGTGATTGAATTGAGAACAAATATAAGCTAGCGTTACACAGGCGTCGGGACAAGAGGAGTGGACAAAACGAGGTTTCGTAACTTCTTTACTCACTTGAAGAAGAAAGAAAATCCAGCGAAGAGCCACGAAGAAATGTCTGTCTTTCTTTGGGCCAGTAAGTTAATACGGCTGCAGATTTCTGTGAGAAAGCCTCCTCTTGTGAGCGCCAGCCTGCGCGCGATGCCGCCACAACAGTGAGTGACTGCACAGCACAGCACTGGGATCAGCCTCTCGCTGCTCCTCCTCGTCATCGCGAGATAACGCGAGAGGGTGCGCGCGTTGAGGAGCCAATGGAACTGGTCGCCTGGAATTATTAACGATATAAATAATATATATAATGTATATATATAATGTATTATTAGTATTATTATTCTGTTATCATTCTAAACATTTACGCTGCATGTTACTTTGATTTTGATTTTAAAATAAATGTGACAAAATCACATTTATTTTAATATACTTGTTGGATTGACTGTCCTCATGACACCACACCAAATCTAAATTAGACCTACCCGAATTAGACCCAGTAGAATATAGCCTATTTCGGAAATCAATGAACAATGGACACCACATTAATAAGAGTAAACTCAAATCAGTACAAAGAAAAAATAGGTGACAAAGCAATACATGTCTTGCTGCAGTAAAAATGACTAGATGAATTAGACGTACATGACATTACAAATGTCCGCCTTGAAATAGGCCTACCTGCTCATATCTCATTATCACTCTCCCCAGCTTGCCAGTATTCTCATGAATATGAATGAAAGTACATAATACCTCAGGGGTAAATTATTAGCAGGCTTGGGGATGAGTGAAGCTTTTTCTAACTTTATATAACCATGCCGCAACAAAACAACATAATGTGTCATAGGAAAACAATAGAACATTACACTACTGTTATTGTAAGGTAAGCAGTGACATAAACACAAAACATTTTGCTTTTCAAAAAACCAATGAGCCTTAATGTGGTCTAGGTCTGTAATGAAGACGACTGTGTAACTTGTCGATGCCATAAATCCTGCCTGCGTAAATCTGGTCCAACATGTGCTGCTGGCTGCACCAGGCTGTACTATAGCCTTGTAGAACAGCAGTGATCTATAGACTCAAATCATACTCAATACTCAAAGTATTTTATGACCATAAATGCTGGAAATTGGATTACACTTCTCACAAAATCTGAAATCCTGGTGCTGAGGGGGGTGATAAATTAAAATGATTGTGTCCCTGTCTGTCAAGTGTCCAGATGTCCCTCTGTGTGCCCAGGAATTCACTGCTCATAGAAGATACAGCCATCTTCAAACAAAACAATTAGCTTTACTGTCACGATGACTGAGCAAGTCGCCATAACAATGGCACACTGCATGCATTTCAAGTATTGATTAAAGGTATTGTATAGCAGTGTGCCATCTTGGGGGAACACAGGGCAACCAATCATCAACACCCACTTTAAAACTGGTGGGAAAGATACTGTCAGAAAATGAACCAAAATGTACAAATGAGGAGGGATGTACTGTAGTCCAGCAATTGTGCAGATCAATCTCATCTCAAGCCATTTCAAGCTACTTTCTTTCTCCATCTCAATCCCTGTTTGTAACACAGCAAAACAAATGGTCCAAAAATAAAACACTTTTTTCCCCCTTTAATCACACTGTTTAAAGGTTGGATAAACACAACATAACAGATGAGATGTTTGGCTCACAGCTTGGCAGAAGGTCTCCAAGGACACATGCTGTCAAGGACAATATGTTCCACACAAGGGGAGGTGGATATCAGGCTTCTTAATATAATGCTACTTGATATGAACATCAAAACACCAAAATACATCTTGCATAAATAGGCGCACAAGAAGCATGCAGGTAGCACAAGAACTCAAAACACAAGAAAACAGAGAGGACATGCGTTGATCATTAATACTTGCCATTCAATAGTATATTCTGTGGAAAAATGTGAAATCGAATTAATGAATATATAATTGCATAGAATTCTGTCCTGTGAACATGAGATGGCCGATGTGAAAGGACAATCTTTTTTGTGCTGCGTTAAATAACACGTTGGAAACATTTTCGTTTTTGTTTCTGTGTGTGTGTGTGTGCATGTGTTTCTGCGTTTCTGTGTGTGTGCATGTGTTTCTGTGTTTCTGTGTGTGTGTGTGTGTGTGTGCGCGCATGTGTTTCTGTGTGTGTGTGTGCGTGTGTGTGTGTGTGCGCGTGCATGTGTTTCTGTGTTTCTGTGTGTGTGCGTGCGCGTGGGCAAGTTTTCTTCATTACATTGCAGTCAGAGGTTGACTGGGTCTCAGTTCTATCGCTGAGTCTTTGTAGCAGCGACTCCAACCCAACTCACTGAGTGGCTGAGATAAGTCACTCAGAATCCTCCAGCTCATTTGATCTGCAGCTATTGGAATACTGGAGGCACTTTCTCATTTTCACTCTGGGAGGTGGAAGAGGGACTGCTTTAATGTGTTGCTCTCCTCTATCTGATATCACCCCCAGGCACCAGAAAAAGAGAAATAGCTGACAGACAACACTGGGCACGGTGGGTGGCGGTGTTGGTGGTGGGGGTGGTGGGGGTGACGAAGCGAAGGAGGAGGAGGAAGAAGAAGAGGAATAGATAGGAGTCTCATCATTGACCGACACGTTCTGGAAACTTTTATCGCTAGACGTTCCAGAATGAACCTCACTCTGCAGTGCTGTCAAGCTGACAACTTTTACCCTTTTTTTTTTTTTTGTCCCAAGCTGTCGCGGGAGGGATTTAGGAGTATTGTGTTTCGGATGGGTTCACAACACGTCTCCTGGCGGTGGTTAGGAATACATCAGAGGACCGTTGAATCATTCATGTAAGAAAGGTTGAAGGGAAAAAAAGAGAGAAATAAAAAAGAGGGAGAAGGGAAGGTGAGGGTGTGGTTATCAGGCTTTCAACTTCACTCCACTTGTAATTTAAGCCTGGATTAATTTCCCAGACATGTTTTCAGCTTATTTCTCAGTCTGTGATGGATGTGACCATAAAGTAGCAGGCCTCTGGCTCAGATGTAAACAGCGGATCACTCACCCATCTTGCCTTTATTCAACAGGAGGTGTATCGCCACAGGAAGTATAGCATAGTGCTATAACTCAGGGAAGCTCATTACTTTAATACATGATCCGCTTCACTTCAGTGCACCCTCATAGACTATTTCCTGACTCTACTTGTGCAGCAGTTTTCTGTCCAACCAGACTCACTGCGCTGCAAGGAGATACAGCTGATGAGGCGTTTAACTTGACAGAAGCACAATGAGCTGGAAAAAGAAGACTGGCTATCAAATGAAAATGCGATATTTCAAAGTGGGAAATGGTCTGGATACTTAGGAGCATTAGGAGCACGCCAGAGACGACTTTATGTAGAATGTGCTCCATTTCAAAACGTGTGTGTCGACGATGCATTTGTGAGACAATGCACCATTATTCCTGAGCACTATGATAAACGGTGTCCATCATGTTGTGGTGGTGCTGGTGGTGGTGTTGACAGCTGATTATGAAGTGAGCGTGGGCGCTGGTGGCGGAGCAGTCATATTATCAACACACGTGTTGACCGCCTCAGATCGAATCAGCGTCCCACCACGGAGCAACCATTTCCCGGATTTGCCACTTACGATACTAACGTGTCATCAGCATGAGGGAGCGATCGTGCCTTGTACAGATCCGTCCGCCCCCCGCCTCCATCACACCCTCCCCATAAGCAGCTGCTGACAAGCCAAGGAAGGCAGCATTTGCATTCCGTGCGGCCGTGGCTGCTGCGTGAGTGACACTTGATTGATTCCCGAGCAGCAGAGTCGCAGTGCTCCTCCTGTCTCACATTGTCTCTGGTCTCTGCGGGTTATAAAAGATTCATGGGCTTCATGGCTTGTGGCTTACTGTGTTTGTTCATTTGCTTTAAGCCGTGGC
>OMOU01076191.1:0-10944 GCA_900312585.1 Malacocephalus occidentalis | reverse complement strand
GACCCAGCAAAAGTGGCTGCTGTCCAAGACTGGCCAACCCCTGCTAGTGTTAATGAGCTGCGAAGTTTCCTGGGTCTGGCGTCCTACTACCGCCGCTTCGTCCAGGACTTTGCAACCATCGCCAGCCCACTCCACCGCCTGACCTATAAGGGCCGACCGTTCAACTGGGACGATGCCTGTGCTGCAGCCTTCGCTCGACTCAGGGCGGCCCTCACTGAAGCCCCAGTGTTGGCCTACCCCAACGCCCAAAAGGCCTTCATCGTGGACACTGATGCCAGCAACGTGGGGGTCGGAGCTGTCCTCTCTCAGCATGAAGCAGGGGGGGGGAAGCGTGCCATGGCCTACTTCAGGCGCGTTCCCATGCCCCACTGCAGCAGTACTTGGTGGGGGCTCCGATGGAGCGAGTGGGGGTGGACATCCTTGGGCCTTTTCCCGTAACCGACTCGGTAACCGCTACGTCCTCGTGGCTATGGACTACTTCACGAAGTGGCCCAAGGCATATGCGGTGCCAGAGCAGAGTGCCATCACAACGGCGGAAAGGTTGGTGGAAGAGGTGTTGACCCACTTCGGGGTCCCCTCCAAGCTCCACGGTGACCAGGGGCGGAACTTCCCAGGTATTCGCAAGACGAGGACAACACCACTCCATCCCCAAAGCGACGCCCTGGTGGAGCGGTTCACCCTGGCCACCCAGCTCGCCATCCTCACCAGCCAACACCAGCGGGATTGGGACCGTCAACTACCCCTCGTCCTGTGGTCTTACCGGACTGCTGTCCAGGAGTCCAGTCAGAAATTGACTACTTCCATAGGCTGAGGGACCCGCCTGCAGGTGGTGCACGACTACATTCGCCAGGCCCATGCCGGAGTGCGGCAGAAAAGGGCCTATGACACACGGGGACAAAGTATGGGTGTATTGTCCTGTCCGGAAGAAGGGGGTTTCCCCCAAGCTTCGCAGCCACTGGCAAGGGCCGGCAAGGTCGTGGCGGGCGGTCTGAATGACAGGCGCAAGGGATTGTGGGACTTTTGTTGTTGTTGTTTGAGTTGTCGTGTTTGGAAATGACACCTATGGTGAAGACACTGTTGTCATTGGTGACCTATGTTTAGAAACGGGCTGTTGGCACATTCACTTTGTATGGTTCGGTGACAATAAACAGCAATCTCTGTAGTCGTGCAGTGTATCGGGCACAGAATTGTTTGAAACCAAGAACTCGTGACTCACGATTCATTCCTTCGACCAAGCTCGCCACAATAGTGTTAGTCAACATTATTACTGTTAAATACAATAATACTTAATATTGTTGGAAATATCCTACCTTATATCATCCCTTGTCTGTATTTGTCTCCTTTCCAGTGGTCGTAGACCTTGTGAAGGTTTACAAAGCCCTCGACTTGATCAGTTGGTCCAAGTGGGTTACCGCAAGGCAGTTCCGTGATTTTGCCTTCATTCATGAGCCTGTATCACTCCCATTTTTCCATCTGTGAACTTTAAATTGTTGTACTGTTGGCAGATGCACATCACGGTTGCCTAGCATGTTTCCAGCACTTCCAACTTCACCATCATTTAGCCCATGCTCAAAAGTCACACGTCGCATCCAGTATGTCGAGATCCAAAGGAGCCTACTATTTATGTAGACTTTGTGGACAAACAGAATAATATCTGTATTTTCCGGACTCTCACTTTTCAACAGCTCATTCGTTTGCGCTAGTGAACAAGTTCTCCGAGATCCTAAGTCGCGGGCCTGTAGGAGCACTCCACGGATATTGTTATTTGTATTGTTCTGTTGCACATTCTGCTGGGCATAGCCACTTTTTCATTTCCAGCGAATGTGACAATTAAACTTCTTGAATCTTGAATCATGAATCTTGAATTTGCGACTGTTACGCTGTGTGACATTTGTATGTTTTGTGAATTACATTGAGATTTAATTCGTTTTTTATTCGTACATTTTCAATATGCATGAATGTAACCACAATTATAACAATATAACATCGAACATGATTTTAACTACAAAAAACACAAAATGAATTTTACTGGGGACGCAATCAATGTCCCTGGGACCCACTAAAATGACTATTCATGTCACTGTATATATGGTGCACTAACTAAACATGAAAAGTATTACTTGACCATGCAGAGAAGTAATTAGCTATACTCATTAACATCCACCCCAGACATTGTGACTTTATCCCTCGCATTCCCTTTATGCCGGGGGTCAGGCGACATGATTTCTGTGTCGGTTAAGACACCGTACATACACTGCATGTGCGTGGGTCGTGCATTTCATTCCAACTCAAACTGTACAAATAAATCATCTGCGATGTAAAAAAGCTCCTTGTCTGAGTCTGAAGAAGTTGGTTGGTTTCTAACCCATCAACAAAAAAGTGCCAGCAGATATGGATATTCATGATGGCTATTTCTTGCCAAAGTTTCTGTCGTTCATATTGGTGATGATAGGACAAAGAAAGATCAAAGAGGCACATATGCTGTTCTCACAGCATGAGCAGCCTCATTGACTCATGGCTGACAAATTTCTGACTTTGGTCGGCCATCGTAGACCTGTGGATCGGACCAGACCATATAGGCCCTCGCTCCCCCCTGTACACTGCACAACAAACGACGCCCAACAACGCTGAAAATCGTCCAGACTCTAAATTCAGTCATGCGATTCAAACATCGGGTCACAAACGGGCTCAAATCCTACAGCGTATACCCGGCTTTAGGCAATTATAGAATGATACATTCGTGCTGTGACTTGGCCGAGAGACATGTCAGGCGACATGTTGGTTACTGACCAATAATCTTTGTGCGTGATGTCATCAGAACGGAGATGCTAGGCAACAAGAATGTAAACAAACTATCTTGATGCTCACAGCAGTTATCACCAGGTTGCTGAAGTGCCTCTAATCTATTTCGCAAGCATTTGTCCTTTTTTACTCTGTTTCATAGTTTCATCGAGCAGCACCAACAACTTAATTCCTCGCTTAGCCATGTTTGTTTATAGCACTCAATGTTCCTATTGGTCAAGATACGGCCATGGCTTTAAAGACAAAAAACATCTTTCTCTCTGGAAGTCGTGAGGCGTCCCAGATGGATCTTCTACTATGTCACACGACACAAGGTAAAACGATCGATTGTCGTCATTCCTGAAACAATACGATGCACTACGACTGCCAAATTGAGCTATGACCTGGCAGACATCGTGTAGTCTGACCCCGGCATTAAGCCCAATAAGTAAAAAAAAAGTTCACTAATAAATAAAGATGAACATACACATTTATTGTCTATTTAATGGTATATTAATATAAATTGCATACAAGCATGTCAACTATACGTTTATCATGCTTGACGTCACGTGTCAAACTCAAGGCCCGCGGGCCGAATCTGGCCCGGCACCTCATTTTATTCGACCGATGAGAGCTTGCAAAGGATATAATTTGCTTAATTTATATGCAACATTTTTATATAATTTGACTGACGAATGGCTGACGAGAATATCAAAGGATATGTATCCAGAAACTCTAACTCTAGTTCCATTATATTCATGAAAAAGTCCCATAGACCTCAAGAGCTTGCACTTGCCAGACCACTTCCTTGCCATTCAAAACTACACCAGCACTGCTACTTGCAGGTTTCTCTCATTCATACAACTTGACACTGCACTTCCGAGCATGACATTTGGTGTTGTTACAGTAAATAGGAGTCCCATCTCAATACTACACAATGCAAGGACAGGACAGGACAGACAAGACAGAGGTTCCTCTACTCCTCTACTATAATGCATCTATTCAAACACATAACTTCTGTCATGGTAGCAAACGTTTACATTGTTGGGCAAAAAATTGTTTAACACACACACACACACACACACACAGAAGGTTCGCATTGTTAGTTATATACATTTGGCCAAATTCTGCTTTAGTTATGGTCTGGACTCGCTTCCCATTAACGTCATTTTCTACACTTCTACATTTTCTACGTCATTTTCTAGGCTACACATACTGATAGTTTGAAGTGGACCACAGATAAGGTTGTCAAAATCAGCATGATTATGGTCAATAGACATTATTTGTTTCACTATAAAATGGCAATATTGTGGAAGTAGCCTAGGCCTAAATAATATGCTTTTTTCATCTTCTGGAAACCCGAGGATAACTAGGTCAAGTATGGCACTCTGCCCGCGGTGGATTCACTGAAGTTGGGCCTTGTCATATCAGGGCAAGGCCTCCTAGCTTCAATTGTCAATGTTTACACACCAATGTTTACATAATCAAGCATTCAACAGAGGCTCGGACCCACGTCTCAACGTGACCAGCAGAGGCTCGGACCCACGTCTCAACGTGACCAGCAGAGGCTCAGACCCACGTCTAAATGTAACCAGCAGAGGCTCGGACCCACGTCTAAATGTAACCAGTAGAGGCTAGGACCCACTTCTAAATGTAACCAACTGGTCACAGCAACCAACTCGTCACAGCAACCAACTCAACGCTCAGTAGATATGTTTGTAGAACCCGGCGGTGACCACGACTTCCTATCCGAAAGTACGAAGATTACGAAGGTAAAATACCCAGAGCGATATCCAGAGCGAGACAACTTCCAGAGCTAACTACATTTACTTTTGATTCATCATAAACTTCTGTTCATCTCATTCTAATAACAATTTAAGAAATTAACCATTGAAAGTCTGCGTACAAAAGTAAAACTTTAAAAAGTGAATTAACCACATTTAAGAACATCTCGCCGTCTTGTGTGTGGACGACAGTATATCCAATATAGATATTAAGAACATACCGTTGGCTTTCTTTTGTTACCAGGTAGCCTGGACACAACAGGCAGATATCCTCTGCTCTCATGCGTCTCAAGAAAAGCTCGATATCCACGTATCGTCACACGACGGACATACTTAATTTCCTTTTAACCGTGTCAGGAACGCAGAGGAGTCAATCCGTTTCCGTGTGTCGATGTGTTAAAACGGTTTAAACATCATCCGCGTCTAGAAGTGGCGAATAAAGTGAATGTTAACGGTGTGGCCCAGCCGTGATTCTCGGCTATCTGGAGGTTCGTGCGTGAGCTTGCCTAAGATTGAACGGTTGCTCCTCCCGAACGGTGACGCAGCTTTGTTATTCCGACAAAAAACAGGGCGGGGCACCACGACCCGCTCGGTCTTCACCGTGGGCGTGGATCCTCAATGCGCTTCTCTCTCTGTCAAAGTTTTTTTATTAGGTTTTCTGCTTTAAGGAAGTGGGCTGTGTGGGTAATCACAGCCAATGAGCTCCAGGATGGTAGGTGAGTTAAGTTTCTATAGTTATCAGTTCTAAAGCGAGAGGTCTGTAACACGTGGAAAATCCCCATGTTTATATGCAGACATAAGAAAACATTCTTCAAGCTTTTTATTCCACAGCTTGTATAAGCAAGTGAATGCTAGGTCCTGTGAATGCATTATTGCAAAAATATAACAATGCTTGGCCTCTAGCATTGCTGCATGCATCTTTCTCAAGATGCACACAGCACACAAACTTGACACTTTCAAACACAGTCCAAACAAACTTCCTTAGGTCCTCAGCAGGGCTGGGCAATATATAGAATATATCAATATTATAGCAATATCGTATCATTGATACATACATTCAAACCCACCAAGAATTAAATTATATGTTCGGCAGGGAATGTAGGCTAGGCCTACGTGTCTTCAATTAGCACTGTCAGCCCTTGTGCATATTTACCATCACCACACTGGTTGTCCCACATTTTAGCCCTTGCAAAGGGTAGTAAATACCTCTTGACTCCAGACTCTCCTGATGTGGACAATATCTTTTCTTCTCAGAAAGTGTGTGCCTATTACGAGAGCTAATTATCTCACAAACTAACAATGAATAATTCATGTTCACTTAGCTGAATACATTTATAACAAATGGTTTCCCTGTAACTCCTCTCTTCTTGCCAGAACGCAATCTGACATGCAATTCAGCATGTGATGGGAACACACAGCTCACACCTTGATGTGCAGTTAATGGCTTGACATTCATCCGATACACCTGGCCCTGAACGCCGTAACCAGTGGAACGGTGCAGCCTGCCCTCAGGCTCGGGTGACAGCAGTCCTCTGGGCGTGAACGCAAGGACAAGAAGGCCAAGTTTTTATGTGTCTCCGCTGGTCCCCTTCGCAGGGCCTTGCTAGCACCACCAGGCTTTGTCAGGCTTTGGGCATGTGACCACTGTGCAAGTAGGCACACCTGCACCTAGGTTCAGAAACCACCAACCATCAACCTGTAAACATGAGACTAGACAACGCATTTTGTTGAATCCCTGGCTGTATGTTTGGTTTAGAGTTTTGTGTGCGTGTGTACATGCATGCATCTTCTATGGGTGTGTTTGCAGAACTGTTTGTGTATAAAACAAACCTGTTACTGCATCGAAATGTGCTTACAAAGTGAAATGTTAAAACCGGTTTGCAGTGAACATGCTCCCTGTAGGGGTATAGTCACTGCTCCAAATGATGGAGAAGTCTTACTAATTTCCTACCAGGCGTTCAGGGAGACTGTGAAGAGTCCATAGCCATATATGGCAACTAACATTTAGGGATGTGGTCAGTGAGGTGGGATCCACCACCCTGAAATCTCACTGTTTTAGGTTATGGAAATGGTATTCACAAAACATTGTAAGGCTTAAAAGTAGCTCCCAACTTTCTTGAGTTTTTCACTGAGGCCCGGTTTCCATTTCACAGTTTAAATTAAGTAATTAATCCATACAGATGGTTTGAGATATTGCTTAACTTGAGAATAGATTAGTTCTAGACTACTGAGTCTCAAACCAAGGAAATCAAGGCCTAGTCAGATCACCGTTTGGAAGCTCAATTAGATGAACATGTGCACATGGTGCTAAAGTGAGGGTACTAGAAAAACCTGGGGTGGAATATCTACATAAGCATTAATCAGTGTGTGGACCTGGCCCGACCAAATAATGGAGAAGGGCAAAAGAAAACGGTTGTATTTCAGTGAAATGTAAAAGACCCTCTTCATGCCAATTGTGTTTAAGTACCCAATAATTGAGAACAGCAGAATTCAGGAACAGAAAACAGGACACGGACTGCCGTTTTTAATTAATTCAACTCAAATTAAAAAGTAACCAACAACTTCAAGTAAGATTTATTGTTGGCCCAATTTAACAAATCAGTCACTTGGAGATGTTTGTTTTCTTACGAAATACAACAGGGTGGGGCCTAAATATATTGTATATGCACAGAACTGCTAATACAATTTCGATATTGTCTTTCAAAGGTCCTGTGGAAAAACTGCCATTGCTTGTCGGGAGTGCTTCCAGACAGGTGGGGGACGCCTGGTTACACAAGAGACAGATGAGTTGTGGGACTTGCCTTCCAAGCAATCCTTGGAAGTTATCCCAGAGGATGATCATTTGGACAGTTCAAGTGGGGGACCATTGCAATCCTCAGTTGGTAGGGCTCATTCATTCTGCATGCGCTATCCAACTCAATATACTATAATGTTATTCATCACTTGCAATCGAATTCTCCAATTTTACAAAGATGACCTGATGTTCACCCAGATTGTGGAGGAGCCAGAGAAGATTCAGGAAGATCAGGCAACTACATTTCCAGCAGCATCCAGCAGCAACCATCAGCAGCATGTGTCTCTCACCCAGGCAGCAGGACAAGGGGGAGGTGAAGATGAAAATACTTCATGTTGAGTTGTCTGTGAAAGAGATGGAGAGGCACGTAATGGCAGCATTGTCTGTTATTTTGAACCAATCAGTCAATGATGTGCTTTTCTGAAATGAAAAAAAGGTCGGAGGTCAAGATTGCAACAACTCTACACTACTTGGCCACAGTGCAGACAAACTAGGTATATCTCACTCATCTGTCAGTAGAATATTAAACATTGAAAGCTCTCACCAGACCCTACATCATGTGACAATTCATACAGTTCCCTCATAATGTTTCCCTCATAAAGCCACACTATTCGTGGGTTCATCAGTAACACTTAAACTATATATATTTAGAAATCTCTCTTTTGTTACATTTGGTGTAATACAATAAACTAGGCTATATACTATCGACTTTCTGTCGTGTGTGTATAACCCAATTGCAGCACAACCACAAAGAAAAGTTTCAAATGAGCTTTAATTAATCAATTCCTTGGATGTGAGTCCAAAAAACACAATAATCAATGACAATACAAAAAAACGGGAAATACGGGGATAGTGATTCCTCAGGACTTGAACCAGGGAGCCGATAACTCACCCGTAATAGTTCGTAAAGGAGCAATGGTACCAGCACGGGAGATGCAAAAGTCATGGTGGTGGTAGCAGGTTCAGAGTTGGGCAGATAATCAGCCGGGCAGAGGTACTGAGAAGTAGCAGGCAGACAGATAGTCAGGGACAGGCAGGATTGGGGAAAGGGCGAAGCAGAGAGAAGCCCAACAGCCGCAGGTTCAGGCGGACAGGAGTCTGGGACAGAATGCTTTCAGCGTACTCCGGGTCTAAGAGAGGCTGGCCCTCAAATATCAGAATGCTAGTTGAGTAGGTAATATGGACCCGCTGGTTCCACTCAGAGAACATCACAAAGGTAGATTCAACAATCTGGCAGAGTACAACATTGAAATATTGTGTAAATAAGTGTTTTATGAGTAATGTCCTCATTCCCCAACACCTACCTCTGAAGATTGTAGCAGTCCATGGCAATATTGGATATTGCCACTAGGGGCACACCTCATATCCACCTTGTTTTATCCACCTTGTTTTAGTTTTGTTTTTGCCACTTCCAGCGATGAATATACTGTAGGAGAGAGCACATTGTCTCTCTAATGATGAGTGTGTAGGAGGTTAGAACCGGCTATTATATAGCATTATTTGTATATTGGAGACCTGGTGTTGTATTGGAATAAACCATGAACCATCATCTGCCGTCTCTCCGCTAAGTGACTATCCCGGAGCACACACCTAGCCTACACCACCCCACCACCTCCTTGTTACAAGATGTCCACAGACAAGTTACGTTCAACACACCACCACATGCCCTCCTTTACCCGATCTTTCATTCCTTCTCCAAGGCATCTTGAGCGACAGCCTGTTGTTCCTCAAAACCCTACTTTACTTTACTTTACCTAATCATGTAAATACTGTAAATCCTCTAATAGTGGCCAATAAAGGCCATTCTCTCATAATGGCCAGGGGCATGGTCAACACGGACAAATAAAGGCCGGCCTCCAATACAGGCTTAATATAAACTGAAGGCAATGCAGCAACAGGTCCCCCGTGCAGTGATTGCCACTTCTGTGAATGGTTGGATGAACGACACACTCACCACAAATTGGCTCCTGCATGATGCCTACGACCAGTGGATGGCTGGGGACGTAGATAAGCAGTACATAGCTGGAGGGGGGCACCTGCCCACCGCCGGCTTGTGGAGTGGGTGATCACTGCCTGGGACAAGCTGGATAAGGATCTGATCAAAAAGTCCTTCAAAGTTTGTGGACAGTCGATGAAAACTGACAGGAGTGAAGATAACCTCATCCACTGCTTCAAGGAGGGACAGCCCTGCACCGCTGGATAGGGAGGCTATCACCCAGCTGCGTCAGCAGTACCAGGAGAACAGACAGGCAGCCGAGGACGAGGAAGATGAGGAGGAGCTGCTCAACAATGAACTTGTTGTTCTGGATGACGATGACGAGGACGCTGAGGATACTGACGTACTGATAGATGAGGAGTATATTTTAGTAGGTTATTTCTTCTTTGCACTTTGACTGCCGTAAACTGGCTACCGTATTACAGTAATGTCTTACCTCAGGGTTGTTTTGTTTTTTTCCCTACATGAGGACTGCGGTGCTGTTGCTCCATATGTTATTTGCAGCTGAATCTTATTGTTTTGTTTGTTTTGTTTTTATGTGTTTTGTTTTTATACTGTCTATACTGTTTAGATTGTCTTCTTGTTGTTTAGATTGTCTTCTTGTTTAGATTGTCTTCACTGTTTAGTTTGTCATACTGTTTAGATTGTCCTCACTGTTTAGATTGTCTTAGTGTTTACTGTGTCTTTTATTTCAAAAATTTCACCTGGGCCTGAGAGGCATGTAATTTCATCTGTGCTGTATGTCAATATAGCACATTTGACAAATAAAAGAAACTTTGAACTTGAACTTGAACTTTTTTCCGATCCTATTATCCATCACAGTAATTCAGACATGTACACACACACATGCAGTATGGTCTGCAGACTATTCACTAACCCTGACCGACGGCAACAGAGAAACTGTCTTTAGAAGGCTTTGTGTAACAAACACAAGCTGGTCTTAACATCCAGCAGACAGACACACCACCCCATGGTACACCCCATGGTACAACTGACAGACACACCAGCCTACACCACCCCATGGTACACCCCATGGTACACCTGACAGACACACCAGCCTACACCGCCCCATGGTACACCCCATGGTACACCTGACAGACACACCAGCCTACACCACCCCATGGTACACCTGACAGACACACCAGCCTACACCACCCCATGGTACATCCCATGGTACACCCCATGGTACACCCCATGGTACAACTGACAGACACACCAGCCTACACCACCCCATGGTACACCCCATGGTACACCTGACAGACACACCAGCCTACACCACCCCATGGTACACCTGACAGACACACCAGCCTACACCACCCCATGGTACACCCCATGGTACACCCCATGGTACACCTGACATACACACCAGCCTACACCACCCCATGTACACCTGACAGACACACCAGCCTACACCACCCCTTGGTACACCTGACAGACACACCAGCCTACACCACCCCATGGTACACCCCATGGTACACCCCATGGTACATCCCATGGTACACCTGACAGACACACCAGCCTACACCACCCCATGGTACACCTGACAGACACACCAGCCTACACCGCCCCATGGTACACCCCATGGTACA
>OMOU01076181.1:0-13034 GCA_900312585.1 Malacocephalus occidentalis | reverse complement strand
ATTACAACGCTGATATTTTTTTGCTGTAAGTCACTGTGGACATATATGTCCTGCTATGACCCCCTCCCCTCATTCCATGTGGACCAGTCAGACACATTGGCTTCTGTCATCCACTGAGCTGACTGTCTTTTTTGTCTCCAAAACCCCACAGTAGCTCTCTGTCTGCTGCCTCAAGAGGATCTCGGCCAAGCCCCGAAAACTTCACTTCATGTTTTGCTGGATTTGGAGTGCCTTTGCTGCACACACACCACACCGACATACATGCACACACACACACACACACACGAATGCCCACATGCATGCCCATGTGCACACACACATACACAGACACAAAATCAAAAACAGTTGAAACAGACTGAAGTTTTGTGCTCTTCCTGATGTTGGATATAAGATGGCTCGGCAGTGTCTAGTCACCGTTGCGGTAGCTCCGCGGAGATTGTGCGTTTTTTTTTCTTCTATTGCACAAATGTATCGCCACTAACAACATACAAGGGAGATTCACTCTGGGACATTCACTTTGGTCTACAACAATGGTTCTGGGATACTTTTTATGGACCCAGAGTGGCCGCCAGAGATCGTTCGGTCGAGCCACAACAAGGGAAAAGAAGAAGGGAACACTGGGGGAAACGGAGACTGAGAGGCCAGGCACAACATCCACCTCTGCCCAGCAACATGGACAAATACAAAGCGGCATCATATGGACTACGGTGGTGAAGGACACAAAGAGGACGTACAGAGACAGACTGGAGAGACTGATAAGGACGACATCTGCACCTTCTCACCTTCCTCCATGGAGCAGTTTGCCTACTGGCCAAACAGATCCACAGACGATGCTGTCTCCCAGGTAATACACAGCTACCTCCCTCATCTTAATAGCCGGAGGGGGGGCTAAGTGAGAATGTTGTTCATAAACTGAAACTCTGCTGTCAACACCATAGTTCCCAGCAGACTCGCTGGAAAGCTCATTGAGCTGGGTCTGAACAACCCCCTGTGCACCTCGATCAGATCGGCTGGCACAGTGAGCTTGATCTCTGGTAATGATGAGAAGGCCTACATAGGGGAAGTTGCTCACTTGGTGCTATGGCACGAGCATCGTGGCAGAAAACATCACTGCCTGGTTCAGCAATAGCTCCTCTCAGGACAGGAGGGCTCTGCAGATTGTGGTGCGTTTGGCTGAGCACACTAGAGCCTGCAGGTTCATGAAGGATCCTCACCACCCCAACAACAAACTGTTAAGGCAAGTGCCTCCACAGTCTTGCTGCTAGAACAGACAGACTAAAACTGAGTTTCTTTCCGCAAGCCACCAGGACTGTGAACTCTGACCTCACTAGACCCCCCCCACTGCTCTTCCCATGCACACACTCACACACACACACGGCTATTACACAGTACAATCATACTTCTAAATACTACATTTTTTACATTGCCTTATTTTTGATATGCCTACTTTGTATATGCCTATTACTCATTCCAAAGAGCTGCGCTTTTTGCTGTTAAAGTCTGTAAATAGTGTGAATATTCAGATTTTTTCCCTTCAATTTGTGATATTTGTGATATTTGAATTTGTTCTCTTTGATCTCTATTGCACATTTCCCTGTGCATCGACACAATTTCTCTGCACATCCTGTATGTGTATGTGACAATTACAATTATTGAATCTTGAATCTTGGTTCAGAATAATTTGAGCATTTGATTTTTCTCTGGGAGGCTGTGTTGGATGTGTGTCAGTGTAAACCTGGCGTATGGTCTTCACAGGCAGCCTAGATAGACACGCTACGCTGGGAGCACATGGACACTCAGCAGGAATCTTTTCTTCCCTCATTGGTTGTGACAGTCTCCAGTTTGTCTACCAGATGCTGTGACCTAAAAGCCTGGATTGGATAGGTTGCTGTTTAGCAAACACACACCCACACACACACACACTAAGTAACTAAGCAACCAATTCACTGACTAAATATACATCCTATGACTACCATTTCCTTGATTGCTTTTAATTACTGTGAATGTTAGCATGAATGGTCGCAACATTTTCTTTATTCCATTTCCATTTTGAATTTCCATTTCGGGCATTTGGCAGACACTGTTATCCATTTTTTTTAAAGAAACAGCAATATATCACTGTGCTACATTTTACAGTTTCAAGCATACATACTGTAGTTGCAAAGCTAAAAGAATGAGTTTCATAATTGCTAGGTTGCCTGCATAATAGCTTGGATAAAACCAGACATGCCATTTTGATCGCACTACCAACAGCTAAAAACATACAATATGCTAACTAATACTAAGCACTATCAATAATGCCAAGACATACAAACATGCACATTAGTGCTTGGGTTCGCAGAAGGAAGGCGAGGGTGACTACTCTGAACAGGTGGGTCTTGAGTCTCTTGCAGGAAAGCTGGTGAGCGACTCTGCCAGCCTGACATCAGTTGGGAGCTCATTCCACCACTGCGGTGCCAGAACATAGAAGAGTTGGGAATTTGTTCACTGTTTTTAGTGAAGGTGGTACCAGTCGTCTAGATAAATTTGTTCAGCCGATAGCTCGGGCTGGGCCGTAGGGTCTGATACAGGTCTGTAGTTCTGGATGTCGGTGGTGTCAAGGGTGCGTTTCTTGAGGTGTGGCTTGATTCTGGCAGTCTAGAAGGCGGTTGTAAACTGGCCTAAATTGAGGGAGGTGTTGATTACGGTAGTGTGGAAGGGGAGGATGTCGCCAGAAATGTCTTGGAGAAGGGAGGATGGAATTGGGTTAAGGGGGCAGGTAGTGGCGTGGTTGGATGTCACAATCCTGTTGGCTTCTTCAGAGGAGAGAGGGGCGAAGCAGGTAAGGCTGATAGGAGTGGGTGCAGGGGGAGGGAGGATAGCCGCAGGGGTGAAAGAGGAGGTACTGTCCTTCACCTTCTTTCGAAAGTGGGTGACAAAGTCATCAGCTGTGAGGGAGGAGGGAGGAGGAGAGGACGGAGGGTTAAGGAGGAAAGAGAACATGGAGAAAAGTTTCCTAGCGTTGGAGGCAGAAGAGTTGATCTTTGCAAGGTAGAAGGCAGATTGGGCTGCTGACACAGTAGAGTTGAAATCTGAGAGGAGATGCAGGTAGTGAGAGAGATCATCAGCAGAGCCTGATTTCCTCCATCTTCTCTCAGCTGCCTGCAGATCGTACTGGTCTGGAGGTGAGAGTGGACAGAGTGAGTCCCAAGGGGAGGAGAGAGAGGATGTCAGAGTGGAGGAGGCTTCCTCTACTGACCGAAGGGAGAATTGTTAGGGTAGTCAGAGGACAGTTGCAGAGAGAGTAGAAGGAGAGAGAGTTTTTAGGTTTCTGTGGGAGGGGACGACGATGTGAGGAGTAGTGGGGAGGGAGGTGTGAGATTTTAGGGGGAGGAAGAAAGCGACAAAATGGTGGTCAGACACAGAGAGGGGGGTAAAAGAGAGTGGCAAATTGGCACAGGACCTTGTGAAGACATGATCGAGTTCAGGAAAAGAGCTGAGGAGTCTAGGCACATGACTCGGATGGGTGGAAGGAAGGACGAACCACAAGCTGTGACCAGAAAAAATGTGGGGTCAGGATTCCAGTATCTAAGGATAATTGGTTCTACCTCATCCATCCTCATCCATCTGCATCTTTGAAGAGCTAACCCCAAATTGCTTATTCACTTTCTAAATGACAGCATAGTCCAGCTCTTGTTGTCTCAATACAACAGCAGTAAGACCCTGATGTGTAGTATGAGCTGTGCAGAATGTTAACGATGTGTGCGACGATGGTGGTAGCAGTGGCGCTGCAAGAGCTCCTGATGTACCTTGGACTCCTTGATTTTGACGGCGATGACCTGTTTCCTCTGGCGGATGATCTCCACCAGCTCATCACACTCCTCCACCAACTTGGCCTCATGCATTGCTGTGTTCACCTGCACACACACACACACACACACACACACACACACAGGGTGGAAGAGAGAGAGGTCAAGGGTGGATAAATTACTTGCTGCTTATACACACACACGCATACACACACACACAATAATCAAGAATGTGATGCAAACCTATTCTATTGATATATATGTATCCATATATTTCTCTGTAAGAAAAACATGAGGATTCTTGAGGATCCTTAATAAGTGGCCTAGTTTTACTCTTACATAAGGACTCCTTCATCCTTTGTCAGCGTTATGAATTGTTCTGAAGAGAGAAGTGAGATGTGATGTTTGGTCATTTCATTTCATTGACTTATTGCACAAATATATTATTTGTCTTACTATAAATTGCCCCACTGGATTTTGTGAGGATTCCAATCAGGTGTCAAGCATATATAACAATACAATCGTATTTATATAACTTTATATTACTATAATTATATTAGGATATTATGCTAAATTATGCTTTTTTGCTCATGTCAGTTATGTGGAGGCTTCAAAATGTAATTAGTTGAACATCAGAAAGATAATACTGAATACATCACTTTTGACCATGCCTGGGAGCTAGGTTATAACAATAATGTCCAGTTGAATTATTTGGTATTATATTGGGTTCCTCTAAAAGAGTTTGGTTGAGTCTTAAGCTAAATCAAATATTAAGCTCACACATGCATTTAGTATAGATTTAGTATGTGTGGGGGTGATCTAAAATGCCAGGCCAGCCCATCTGCAGAATATTTCATCCAAAACAGAGACAGAGCAGCCAAGAGCCTCCCTGATGCCAACTCTTGAGGAAGCACTGTGATAGTGTTGGTAAAATACTGACGTGGCTTTGCTATCAACTTGCCAGTTTGAGTCATGCCCCTGCAGATCTGGAAACCACCTAAGAGTCAATTATGTAGTCAGGTGTCTTTAACAACTTGGGAGTTTAGGCAGTGGTGGTAAAGGGCAAACAACAAAAACAACAATAAGAAAGCAGGGGGTAGCAAGTTATCTGTTGGCAGCAGAGTCTACGGGAGCATGTTGTGAAATATTGAGGAGAGCAGAGCTCTTTATCACTCATTAGCACCTGCAGGACAGGTGAGAAACCTCCGGAAAACTAACCATGTGGGGAATTTCAGCACTCTATGGTATTTGACATTCCTTTCCAACATGAACAGAAAGTTAATTTGAGGTCAACTGATACTTTAGTCTTTGAGATAGCATGAGTTAAGTAAGTTAGCATTAGAACAGTCACCAGAGCAGTTCGGTGAACGTGTCACCATAGGATGGATTGGTTGACACAGGGCAACTGAATTTGCCTGGGCTTTATAAACAACTACACTTTTATAAGCGCATACACAACATAAGCTGTAGCAGACAGCATACACAGATGTATACTTCTCATTGGGTAAGGTTGTGTCTGTAGGGATCTTTTCCATAATGTTGTCGATACTTACAAACAATCTGAGTCATAATCAGCCCTAGTGGTAGGTAGAATGTGTAATGACAAAAGAATAGGTCCCAGGATCAAAAATAAAGAAGAAAAGGGCATGTTATCAAGAGAATACAATTAAATATATACATTTATTAAATATATGATTCTACTTCACTATTTTTAATAATGCTGCACAAACAACCGCACTCCAGCTACATTTTTTACGGACAATGTGATTGAGTAAATTACTTCATGTGGGAGGAGCCAGCAATCGGTCATTCAATATGTCTTGTGGAGGGCGTGTTCAGAGAGATAGCAGGGGCGGATGAAACAGTATTAATATGACAGTGTGTTTGGCAGTGTGTTGTGTCTGGTCAATTGGAAATTTGTGTTTAATTTAAAGAGAAAAGAAAATGAGAATCCCTTCCTGCGACACTGTACATGACCCAGTGATAAAAAGCTATTAAAACGAAGTAACTGTGGTACTGGTGCCTGTTAATACTGAAAGCATGTCATGTTGGAATCGGACAATGACAGGAAGCTTGGAAAAGCGTTGTTTCCATTCTGACTGCCCCACAGACTTGCCTTTTAGTCCCAGTCATTATAACCTTCGTTGTTATTATGACTTTCTTAACCTCTGCATTTTTCCCTTCCAAAATATCGACAGCTTAGTCACCGACTATCGAGCTAAAAAAAAAGCAGTTTGTCTGAATGACCGACAGGCGGTAATATAACTGTTGTAACTGAGAGGTGTCATCTGTCTGTATTTGGGCAACATCACAACGTCATGATGCATTGCTGCTTTGGAAGTCTGTCTCAATCCTCCTTTACAGGTCACTTCATACAAACATACTGCCTCCAAAAGATGCTGCCTCACAGTGTGAGCGCATGTACATCACTGTGGATGAAAGTCTTCAGCAACAAACAGCAAATCTTTGTGTACCATTATCATACATTACACATACGTGCACACACACAGCCAACCTTTACAATCAATGAGGCCGTCTCTGCATCACGGTCTCCAGTGTAACACAACCCTGCACATTAGTAGCATAAAAAACACACTGCTGTATTGTCCCTGCCATAGGAGGAGGACTGTGTTTAGTTAGCTAGTCTTCCCCACACAACCTGTGGTTTATTAATTAGCATGCTCATGAAATAAGCTAATATCTCTCAGTGCAAGCTTGTCTTGAATGGCTACATCACGTGGTAATCAACAGAGGATCCTGATACTTGCCCAGAGTGAGAGTCACAGCAAATATAATACATGGCTCATTGTCTGGTAATTGTGTGCACCTGGCTATAACTTGTGAAGTCACAGCTATTTTAATAAGTGAAAGCACTTTTCTGAGGAAAAGCCCCACAAGGCATTATCAGTAGTTCACAACAAGAAAGAAACAGACTTGTTTGGGATCTAGAGAGAGGAAGCTGATTAAGTCTTTGTCTGATCATATCTTTGACAGCAATACAATTCAAGACAAACAAGAATTTGGGTCACCCATAAAAGCCCCGTTAGTGATTCTTCTTAGACACATGCTTGCCACTCCCATTCTCATCGATCAGCCTTTCTTTCCCCCCCGGTCTGTCCGGTCGCCGGTTCCGCAGCAATCGAACCAGGACAAGCAGGTTCACCAGTTTCTACCCACAGCCAGTGGGCCTACTTAACTGTTAATCGCTTCTTGGACAATTGGTCCATTGGACTACTGGACTTACAATTCTTCAGAAGTCTCGATGTCGGAACAGGATGCAGGTGAGTGTGGCAGGGCGGGAGAACTCACACACACATACACACTATCTTTCGTATGGGGGCTGCGGTACCGGCAGGGGTGAGGCAGAAGACGTTTTCGTTGTAGTAGCAGGTCCAGAACTGGATGGGAAGTCAGCAGGCAGAGGTACCAGAAAGTAGCAGGCAGATGATCAGGAAACCAGGACATGTCATTGTAGTGGAGGTACGGGCAGACAGGGACCAGGAAAGGCAAAGACAGGAATTGTGGTCGGGGACAGAAAGCTTAGGCGTTCTTCGGGAGACAGACGAGGCAGGAAGGTCGTAAGAATCTGGCAGTGTGCGTGTGGAAAGGAGGAGCCTATATAGGCCAGGTAATTGATGACGGAGACATGTGGAGGTGATGTGGCTGATGAGTTGATTCATTGAATAATTGACTGATTGACACTGAGAGTGGAAACTTACAGAGTGAAGCGGATCATGACAGTTTATAGTTGTTTTAGAATGTATGTTTAGAAGAATACTGCAGGAGTGAATGGGAGTAAGCATACCATTGTTACATATGGCAATAAAGGAATCTTGAATCTTGAATCTTTCTTTCAGTATTTTCCTTTTCATTCTATGCTTTCCTTCCTTCCTCCCTTCCTTCCAAATGCTATACATTTGCTAACACTATCCCATACAATACAACTTTATTACAAAGACCATAATGCAAATACATAATATTTGTAATAATTATTAGAAACAGAGAACTATTGTATAAAGCTTGATATATGTTTTTTAATTGGTATCTTATTATTATCATTGTTTAAACAATTGTAGGGAACAAGGAGCTAGAATTCCATTGTACTACCAATTGACAATAACATCAAAACATTCAATCTTTAATAATAAGAAGTCTGGAGTAAATTAAAACATTTACAAAACATTTCGTTTTTGTGTTGTCTTTATACGTGTCGGAAAAATTGAGTGGGACATTCCATTGGGAGGATGGGGGTGCTAAATGAGCGAACAGTATTTCTTGGCTTCCAGAAGGAAAAGCCTGTGGGGGTGTAATTTGCTGTGATATGTTTTGCATCCAATAAATGTCCTTATTGTTTGTTTGATAAAATGGCAGCTGCACCATCACTATTAACATTGGCTGTTAAAAAATGTGTCATGATCCACATTCCAGCTCCATGAGTTCAATCATTCAATCAGTCTAATCACCTCCAACTGTTTCCACTTAAACCTCCCTTCCTATATATACCCCACCATTCCACACACTCTCTGCCAGATTGTAACTTCACTCAAGAGTTTCCAGCATTTCTCTGACTGCTTATCCTGCCAATCCTGCCTGTCCCCGACCTGCTCTTCTCGCCTGATCCCCGTTATACGTATCCGTGGTTGCACAACGTTCTCCTCCTGCTTCCTGACTTCCTGATACCCGGGCCCGGCCTGTCCCCGACGATCCACCAGCAAACTCCTTACCTGTACTTCCACCTGATCGACTGCCTGCCCAACGCCAAACCTGCTACTCCCTACGACAACGATTCCCGCTTTCTTGATTGGAAATAAAAGAACATTGTATTTCCACCCGTGTTCTGGTTGTACTGCATCTGGGTCCAAACCACACCCGTTACAAAATTGTAATCAGTGAAATGCTTCTCGCTGTCTTTATCAATGTGTGTTTGTCATGCGTAAAACCATAATATAGGATATACGGTTGATATATATACATACATGTATATTTGCTGGAAAAAAAACAAAACGATATACAGTATATACATACCAAATATATACAGAATATGAATGCAGACATATTCATATCATGGGAAGTATTCATTTCCAGAGGCGATCGGTTAAGTTTGGCAGCATTTGAAAACTATTAAAGATTATCCCAAAAAATGAAATGTTAACTGTGTCAACAACAGCTGCCACATGATACCACTCACAGCTGGTGGAAATGACACTCTGGGTGCGCTGTAGTGCATTTGGCTGTTCTGATCAATTGAATGGTTCCACATTTGTTCAATAAGCTGAAATGCACCATTCACATAAGACTACATTCCATTTGTTATCAGTCAAAATCTTCTACATTCTCTTCATCGGTGAGTATTTTGCAAAGACTGGCCACTGTTTGGTTTAATTAATGTATATTAATTACGGGATATTATTGTATATTAGCCTGTATTACTGTACGGTATATTAGGCTAACAGGAGCCTATATTTTCTGTAAAATGTAATGCAGGAACGGATTGTCATCATATTGTAAATAGGTAATTTGTCTATAGAGGTGCTGTGCCTTGCCTACAGACAGCTGTGGGACATCCTGAAAGCTAATTAACTATTTGGAAGCATTTAAACCTAGCAAAAGTCACACATAATTAGCCATCATTGAGCCACATACAGGATATAAAAAATATAGGATATACTGTATGATTTGATGATTTGATGATTTATTGATCTTGGGGAGTGGAGGACACACCTAGCTGCTACTCATAATTCTTAAATACACATACAAGAATTATGATCACAAATAAACAAGTGCTTTAAGCTCCACATGGTCTTGGTCGTGTAGTAGTGACTAACACATGACTACAGCTGCTGATCTATGGCAGGGTAGGGGGAAGCTGGGGGGAGAGAGTTGGTGTATCACACTGAGCTTGAGTCACAGGCTGAGTCAGGCTTGTGGAGGAGGAAACGCACCATTACCACTCATATTCATGGAAGGGATATTTTCCATAAGATACAGTATCGCAACACCATTAGGAAATGGAACCCAATCACTTGAGTGCAGCATCACTTCTCAGTATTTTGGTCTCATTAATACTGAACTATCCATCAGAAATAACTCAAATATAACGTCTACTTTGTAGGTTCAGACATAATAAAAACCATATTTATGCAACCAAACAAAAACATATTCAGTTGTATCCTGTGCAACAGATACCATTGTGGATTAATAATGGAATTGTGTTCTGATAGAAAGTGCCAAGAAAGAAAGCGTTCAATCAATCTCTGGAAAGCAGCCAGCCACCAGGACAGAATTAAGTATTTGTTTAGTGCCAGAGCATTGACTACTGTCAAGACACAATAAAACAATAGCAAGAGAAAGGGTAACAAATATATAAAGATGACCAAAAAAAGAACAAAGCAATAGTTAAAATGAAACAGCAGGCAACAATGAGAACAGAACAGAGGATTTTAAACAGTGGTCTAAACAAGACACACAAGTCCTCAAGGGCCCTGCTAAGAGAGATCCATAAGGTACTGCTGATCCAGATAGCAGATAGCAGCCGGCCCCACTATGACCGTCACCAGAGAGCTGTCGGCACCAGAGACCCCTCTGTTCCGAAAGCCAAAATCTCTCTCCATCTTAATACACGCTGCTAAGACCTGTCAATCGGATCGGAACTTAATGAGGATGCTTTGAAACATGTGGGTGGGGAATGGAGGGGAATGTGGATGAAGGACAGATTCATATGCCTATGATGATTATGGATAGTGTATATATTGTATATACTGTACACACACACACACGCTCTGATGCATGTGTTCGCTAATACAGACTAATGTACCCCTTTACTTTGTATTTAGGAGGCATTCATTGATTTTTTAAAGGTACAATTGTTCATTCAATTGTTAATTGTTCAATTGTTCATGTTCCGAGTACCCCTGCAACCCTTCAAAGTATCACGAGGGGCACGCCATACCCTCTCACATTGAAACAAACTCACATCTAAGCACATCTAAAACACAGACGCACACACACACACACACACACACACACACATATACACATGCACACACACACGCACGCACACACACACACACACACACGGCGGGATGCACTTACCTCTACCTGTTGACAGATCTGGATGAGTTTGGCCATTTGGTTCTCCAGCTCACTGTTCCTCTTCACCAGGTTGGTCAAGTTGTTCTCCAGGGTTTGCTGTGAGGAGGCAGGACAGGTAGAGGTATAGAGGAGGGGGGTACGGACAGAAACACAATATTATATTCGTTTTAAGTCAGAGATGCCAGAGATTGACTGACTGGTTTGTTAGAGTTCCAGTATCAAAAAACTTCAAATGATGCTGGAAAACATTAGAAAATAAGCCTGGACTCTAATTGTATTATGTGTGTGGGCACAGCACAGTTCACAAATTGTATCTTAGCTGGTATAATGATGCACTACAGAGTGGCTTCCACTCTGTGCATCCATATCTATCTCTAAAATAATGATCTTAATGATCTACTCTGGTTAAGTAGAAACATATGTATAGATTGGAAGCAGTCATTCTTGTACATGGTTGGATGGACAATTAAAGTGACAGTTTTTGATTGGACTTGACTGAACATTAAAGCTGCTATGTGCATACTGTCCCTTCAGGTTTTTTACACATTCTAACTAACTGTATGCAACATTGTGTGCATATTTTAAGTCCTAAATACACAACAGTCCTAATGAAACACCCAAGATCGAATCCAAAATTCACCCCACATCCATATGAATTGATAATATTTGCAAAGAAGGGTTGACTTCTAAGTATGGTGCAAATCGCCAACAAACAATGGACTTCTTTAAAACAAGTGGTATGATTAGTGATTTACATTCATGCACAGTGAATGAATAATGAAGCATGTGTAGTAATGATGGTTCTCTATCATGCTCGGAGAGGAGATAAATATTTAGATATTTAGATTGTTTTTCTGTTTTCCTAAAACTAAGTAGAACATGTCATGTCAACATGTCACATGGCATCACTACTGTAATGCAACCAAGACATGCATCTCACCATATAACGATATCCAAAGTCTAAGACCAAGATCGAAATAATATCGCGCATTTCATTTTGTTACATCAAAAGAACAGGTAACAAACAAAAAACACTTCTTCAAATTTGACCAGTGGTTGAGTTTCTTCTTCCCACTGTCCCTGGCAGATAATATGTTTCCCAAACACAGTCAAACTGAAGCATCCAAATGAGCATGAATATTCATGTGGTTCTTGCACACAGACAACGCACCACAGCACAATGACACCGCTTGGTACGGCCTTGAATTTCAAGTTGCATAAACAACCGGACCTTCCCCTTGAAGGATCAAACCAATGAACATTCATTCGTTGACGATTTAATGATTACATTATTTGCTACTAGCACTTCAAACTGACTACTCCAAGAGCCAAGACAAAACCACACACACACACACGTACACACACACCTCACATGCAAATACAACAGAAACAACGGAAAAAGCCAGTCATGAATGAATGAGCATCAAACACATTGGGGGAAAAAACAACAGCAACAATAACATAAATAACAATACCATCCACAACAACAGAAACACAACCATCACATTCAATGTAAGCAGTGGCTGTTTGAAGCCAGGCGAAGCATGCATGTGGTGGGCAGGGTGGGGGGCAGACAGGCCCTGCACCTGATCTACCACCTTGATACTCATGCTGGTCTCACTCTCTCTGTCTCTCTGGGTCTCTCTCTCTCTCTCTCTGTCTCTCTCTCAAGAGATCTGGTACTCTCTAGTCAGTGTCTTTTGCAGTTTGGGTTATGGATTAACCGTTAACCCTCAATAAGAATTTTGACCGATTAATCAATTAAAGGGTTACAAAATAAAAATGGGCCTATCAGCGATGGGCCTGTTAGCGATGAGCCTATCAGCGATGGGCCTATCAGTGATGGGCTTATCAGCGATGGGTCTGTGAGCGATGGGCCTGTCAGCGATGAGCCTGTCAGCGATGGGCCTATCAGCGATGGGCCTATCAGCGATGGGCCTATCAGCGATGGGCCTGTCAGCGATGGGCCTGTCAGCGATGGGCCTATCAGCGATGGGCCTGTCAACGATGGGCCTATCAACAATGGGCCTGTCAGCGAAGGGCCTATCAGCGATGGGCCTGTCAGCGATGGGTCACCGGCGCTACGGGGCACACGAGACAGCTGGTGATGATGTGACATGATGATGTGCTGCTACCCAAGCTGGAGTCGTACGC
>OMOU01076177.1:0-15111 GCA_900312585.1 Malacocephalus occidentalis | reverse complement strand
AACGCTGTGTTGTCGTGCTTGTGCTCTGTGCTTTGTTTACCGTTTGTATGACAACCAGCCACATTAGCTCCTTAGCTCCTAGCGTAACATTGTAGCGATAGTAACCCCCAGTGTGTGTGTGTGTGTATAGGTGCTGTCTGAGCCCTGGCGTCTGTCCACCAGTCAGACAGCCGTACAGCAGGTGGAGCTGTTCGACCTCGTCAACCACCCAGAGTTCATCTCCTGTGGGGGCGGCTTTGGGCCGGTCAGTACCGACCAATCGTGGGCCACCACTATATTAGATGAACGTTAACTTGTTATAACAGTGCTAACATTGTGTTAGCTCGATTTTAGCATGTCGTAAGCATTGACACCTGCTTGTTATTGGCATGTTTTTAGCGCTAACTGTATGTTAGCTTGTTTGTTCTTTTGCATTTGAACATGAGCATGATATGCTATGGGCTCTCGTGGCACGCTAGCTTGTTGTTAACCGCTAACCATGTGTTCCGGGTGACAGGTGGCTGACGACGGCTACGGCGTCTCCTACAGCATTGTGGGGGAAAACATGATGAACTTCCACATCTCTTGCAAGCACTCCTGTCCACATACTGTACGTATCTAACTGTACGGTTGTCTGGCAACAGGAAGGTTGCTGGTCCAATCCCCGGGCTCCGCCTAGCTAAGAGTCGGCAATACTGTTCAGCACATTGGAAGCTCTATAGAAATGCAGTCCATTTACCGTACACCATATCTCTCTATGTCTTCTTCTCTCTCTATTTCGAGATATGAAGTGTTGTTGTTCTTCTCTCCTCCTCCTTCAGGACGCTCATAAATTTGGAGGTCAGGTGAGGAAAGCTCTGGTGGACCTGCTGGACCTCATGGACTCTGAGCCCAGCCGGACCTCCAGCAGGACCCACAGAAGCCCACCACCTGCCAAGAAGGACCAGTAGAAGAGTGTGTGTGTGTGTGTGTGTGTGTGTGTGCGCGTGCGTGTGTGTGTGTGTGTGCGTATCATGAGGGATGTTTGAGGCCTGAACTCTGCTGCTCAACAGTTTTCAATCATGGGATGGAAGGATTGATTGATCAGTCGCTTGGCTAATTGATCTGTGCTGGTTGCCAAGGGAACGGTATACAAAGGGTACGTTTATTTTATTGCACCTGAGGAATGATTTTAGACGACGTTACCGAGGTCCCTGTTGATTCTCAAACAACGCGGAGAGATGTTTTATGTTCCCGTATAAAACTGTTATCTTAGTCTAATTCATGTTTAGAGACCGAGCCTAATATCCAATCGCAATATAAATGATAATATAAATAATAATATTAACACTCAGTATTCATGTCTGATCTTAACCAGCTCTGGAGTTCTGCTGTTGTCAAAATGTTTTAGCCAAATGAAACTCTTCATAACTTTTTATTAAAAGCAGTTGAATTGTCTTTCCTGTCGTTCTTCCTGTGGATTTTAATCTACTAATCCTCTGACCTCAAGAAACTCTCTCTCCATCTGTGTCTCTGTCTCTTGCTTTGTGTCTCTCTCTATCTCTCTTCCACCTGTCATTGTGTATCAGCTGTCTCTTTCCTGTCAAATCAATGCTCTCTTCCCAAAACCCTCCAATAATCCCCCAGACACATGGCTACAGCATGATGTCACCACACTCACACACACACAGTGTGAGGTCTATATAAACTTGGTCAGATCTCTTGGGAGTAGCTCTTTCTCCTGCAGCTCCTCTCTCCTCTCTCCATCTCCAGGTAAGAAACTCCTGCCATCTCATCGACTGATCTTTACTAATCTTTTAGTCGATACTCTCCTGTCTTCACTGGTGAGTTACTAGTTGGTATGAAAACGTACAGAGAGATTAGACATTAGTTAGATGACTCTAGTATCCCAGAACAGAACACTGACCATGATATCATTCAACATGTACTAAGTTGTATCTGTTAACCTCAATCTGATTCCTCTTACACGCTTGCACGAAAACCTTAAATGGAGCTGTTTTCATACTCGACTGCTCCGAGGTAGGTTGAATAGAGGTGAGAGGGAGAGGGGGATGAAGACAGGGTGATACATGATCAGTGAGACTTACTGCAGAATCTTCATTTAGTGCTGGAACGTGGTCTGCGGGTTCCGGTGTTTTCTTACAGGCTCAGTGCAGATCAGAGCAGATTGGTGGAGATAATGGAGCTGGCAGGTGTAAATAGTCGCCCGTAGGCCAGACTAATGAGGCTAAATCAAATTGAATGCAGAGCATGTCTCTGATGGTCGAGAGCTGTTGGTTTATCCTCGCTCTCCCAATCCTGCCCTCTGTCCTTCCATTCAGCCAGCAGTCTCCAAAACATCAAAACATCGCCCGGCAGGAAGGTGAGCTCCAGTAAACCCTGGCTAGTAGATCCTGTCCAATCCTTCCTAGAACCGTCTCATCTCTCCGTGTCGCTGTGTTGACATGTTCCTCGTCTCTCTCTCTCTCTCTCTCTCTCTCTCCAGGTCCACCATGTCTGATGGAGATGAGTAAGCCACCTGAGTCCCGTCCATCCACAGATCTTCTTCATGAACACGCACTAGCACAGTTTAAAGAACTTAACCCCATTGTCTCCTACTTCTTGTTGTTTTCCAGAGTACACCAGGAGGGTGAGGCCTTGTTTTCTATCAATCCCCCCCTCCAGTCTTTCCTCCACACATTCTCTCTCTCCTCACACCTTCTGTTTCTTCCTCTCTCCCATCCCTCGTTCTCCAGATGAAGACGAGCAAGGAGAAGGTCTGAACTTGGTCTTGGTTTCTGACTAACCCTTTATTATTCATCCTAACTTAACTTGCCACACTTAAATGAACCTCAACAGGCTAAGTGCTTGATTTGTCTATGTTGTGGATTACGGAGGTAAGGATGAGTGTTGTGAGATTAAGGAGGTACGGATGTGAGTTATGGGATTGAGGGTAAGGATGTGAGTTATGGGATTGAGGGTAAGGATGTGAGTTATGGGATTGAGGGTAAGGATGTGAGTTATGGGATTGAGGGTAAGGATGTGAGTTATGGGATTGAGGGTAAGGATGTGAGTTATGGGATTGAGGGTAAGGATGTGAGTTATGGGATTGAGGGTAAGGATGTGAGTTATGGGATTGAGGGTAAGGATGTGAGTTATGGGATTGAGGGTAAGGATGTGAGTTATGGGATTGAGGGTAAGGATGTGAGGCAGTGGCACGTTGTTCTGACTGTTGCTCTCTTCACTCTCACTGCCTTGGTAGGTGAAGGGGAACGGCCCAGACACAAGTATGTCCAGCAGAACACCTCCTATCATATCTAGTGTATTCATATCACTACTCCCATGTGTTCCTCTTATGGCCCCTGTCTCTGCCCCAGGGCCCCGGTGGCTCAGCTTGTGGCCCCTAAGATCCCAGAGGGAGACCGGGTGGACTTTGATGTAGGTCTGGGCTCGGCTCACCGAGGACGGAATGAGAATGTGAGGCTGTGAACGATGTGTCTGACGCCGTGTGTCTCCAGGACATCCACAGGAAGCGCATGGAGAAGGACCTGCTGGAGCTCCACACGCTCATCGATGTCCACTTCCACCAGCGGAGGAGAGAAGAGGAGGAGATCATTGCGCTGAAAGACAGAATAGTATAGTCCACTGTATCTCACCCCAACCCTCTTCCTCTCCTGAAAATCAGAACATCCCCACCATCACCTTCAGCACCACCACCACCTCATAGTCCTCATAATCACTGACCAAGATGGGGAAGGTGATGATGATGACGATGAAGATACGTTGGTCTTCCAGGAGAGTCGTCGCGCGGAGCGGGCCGAGCAGCAGAGGGTCCGAGCGGAGAAGGAACGCCACCGGCAGGCCAGAATAGCGGTACGTCAGCCACTCCCCAAAGTCAAACACGAATACGTTAGCACATGCTAGCTAGGATCTGGCCGCACGGTGAGAGAGCAGAGCATCCTGGGATTTGTAGTTTCTGAAATCTCTTCTCTGCAGGAAGAGCGTCAAAGGAAGGAGGAAGAGGAGGCAAAGAAGAGGGCAGAGGAAGAAGCCAAGAAGAAGAAGATCCTCTCCAACATGGGCGCTCACTTCGGAGGCTTCCTGGCTAAGGTCCGTTACCGTGGTAACCTGCTGATTTCTTGCAGGGAAAATAAGTCTTAAGTTGGAGCATGATTTAATGTAATTAGTTTCTAAATATGAAGGATCTGTCCATTGAAAAGCTGGGCAACCAATAGGACAGGCCTAGATTACCATGCGATGCATGGCAGCCGAAAAGTACGAATCTTCTCCCGCACATAATTCTTCAGAAATCTGAAATACGTCCAAATATCGGACTTGGTGTGCGAAGATATCTAGGGTTAGGAGGAAGTGATGCATCATGGGAGTGGTCACCAGAAGTCCTTCTTGTGGTCCTCCAGGTGGAGCAGAAGAGAGGGAAGAGGCAGACGGGCCGGGAGGTGAAGAAGAAGACTTTAGCGGAGAGACGCAGACCGCTGGTCATGGACAACATGAAGGAGGATGCCCTCAGGTCGGCTCCCCGATGATTCTGACCCCAGATCAGTCACGTGGATCCATATTCGGCAGGGTAGATGGAGTGTTTCGCGGTGTGAAACTGATTTCTATCTCTATATTCTCTGTTCTCTCAGAGAGAAAGCAGCCGAGATGTGGAACTGGATCCACCAGCTGGAGTCTGAAAAGTTTGACCTGACGGAGACCACCAAGAGACAGAAGTATGAGGTAGTTGACTGCCAATCATGTGATATTTAACTTCCTGTCATCATGTGACGTTGACCTTCCTGTCATGCTATGTACTTCTTCCTGTCATCGTGTGATGTTGACCTTCCTGTCATGCGATGTATGTCTTCCTGTCATCATGTGATGTGTACTGTCAAGATACTCTCTCCCACTCACTCCGTCAATCGATGCTGAGCGTGATGACGACGACAAGCTAAAGAGAGGTTTATGAAGGAAAACAACACAGTGAGGCACTCTCAAGCGCGCTCATCAGCAGGTCTCCTGCTGCCTTGAGATGCTGCGGGGAGGAGCTTTTAATACAATACAAAGCAGCAGTGTGCAGTAAGAATCACCCACATTCATTTAGAGATCAGTGCAGACTGATTTATTCGCTCTCCCCCTTTAACGACAATAAAGGTTACTTTCTGTGGCTATTTTGGCTGGATAGTGTTTGATTGAAATGCACATTGTGAGCATTCATCTGTTGTTTATTTTTCAGGAGGAAAAAAAATGAATAGTTATCTAATGCTTTAAAAACATGCTTTTTCGGATTGCGTGAACATTCTTGCCCCACTGTGGTCATACAATATCAAAGGGTTGTCCTCATGAAACAAATACTCGTGTAATAGTTTTATTTCATAGCTCTCGGCCGGCTCCAGCTGAAGTAAAGTCCAGTTGTCCCGAGTCCGCCCTGCCCCCACGTGTTCTCCGTAACAATGATATATTTAAGGCGGAGGTGACGTGGCTGAAGAGTTGAATGATTGACGGGGAGAGTGGAAAATTTACCGAGTGGAGAGTGGACATTTTCCTTCGTGCCATATGGGGTGATATTTAACTCTCCGTCATGTTATATATTTACCTTCCTGTCATGTGATATTGGTATGTTTTTTTATCATTATTCTCAGATCAAGGTGCTGCTGAACAGAATCCAACACGCTCAGAAATTGTGAGTCAAAGCTGTAAAATCCCATTATCTGTATGTACCTATTATGTTGATATACTATTACATATATGACTATGTCCTGTATATATAAAAAGATATAAATCTAAGTTGATATGACATGAATGTCCACGAATGTCATTCTTAAATAAATATGATGGAGTGCTCATAATATTAACGCTATGAAATATTGTTGTGTTGCTGCAGTAAAAAAGTTCATGGAAAGGGAAAGGTTGGAGGTCGCTGGAAATGATGACCTTCGACCTGCTCAATTTGACCCCAGACAAACGAAGAGAAACACTTGTGGGGGACAGTTTTAATGTTTTGCTGTGCAATATTATGTATAATCTAATACAATGTGTTTTGTTAGAGTGTCAAGGTTCAAGTACAGTTGCGAGAAAAAGTATGTGAACCATCTGGATTTCTGCAAAGATTGGTGATCTCTTCAAGTCCCAACAATAGACAAACACAGTCTGCTTAAACTAATACCACCATACAAACCATTAAACATTCACCATGTAAAAGTATGTGAACCCCTCGGCTAATGACTTCACCAAGAGCTAATTGGAGTCAGCCAACCTGGAGTCCAATCAGTGAGACGAGATTGGAGGTGCTGGTTAAAGCTGCCCTGCCCTATAAAAACACACCAGTTTTGAGTTTGCTATTCTCAAGAAGCATTGCCTGGTGTGACCCGTGCCTCCATAATCATTGTTTGTAATTCCAAAGGGCTTTTTCTTGCCGCTGTACATATTGTCCAATAAAAGATGGAAGACTCTAAGGTGACGTCGTTCCTGTAGTTTGACCTCCCTGAAGGTTAAGGTCGGGGGTCGGGGGTGTCTGTAGGGTAAAGATGGCGTGGGTGGGGTCAGGGTCAGACGGGGTCCAGGGGTCAAAGCCTGCCGCTTTAGCACCGTCCGCCACCTTCCGCTCAAAGCCTCGCTCCTGGTCTGCACTCAGGTCCAGCAGAAACCTGCAGCCGACCATACGATATATTTAACACACGACAGACACGTCGTATTCAAAGCACAGGTGATGCCCGGCTGCAGGTGACTGAAGTGGTCACCGTGGCAACAGATTCACACGCGCATTCTCTCCTCACCTGGCCAACTCCACGACCAGGACGGCCCCCGGAGAGCAGATCTTCTGCAGAGAAGGTTCAAGCACGTGGGCCAAGCTGGAGACAGAGAGAGAGAGAAACACATCTCATATATTTCTTGGACCCTCCAGCCACTTCCCTGAACCCTCTCAATAGACTCTCTGGAGTAGAGTGGTATATCTCACCTGGCTGACAGGTAGATGCAGTGGAAGAACTGGGAGAAGGTCTTCTTGTCTGGGAGTCTGGAGAGAGAGTCCAGGGGGAGGAACGACACAGAGACCCCCCTGGGGAGTTGCAGACCTGGGGGAGGTCCACAGAGTTACACACCTAACACTAACACTTTGATCACTGTAACACCAACTCTTTCATTCAGACCCGAGACACTTATTAGAGGGTTAGAGGGATGTTAGGGTTGGAGAGATTACAGGGCTAGTGGTTAGGGTTAGCGAGATTACAGGGTTAGTGGTTAGGATTAGAGGGATGGCAGGGTTAGTGGTTAGGGTTAGAGAGATTGCAGGTCTAGTGGTTAGGATTAGAGAGATTACAGGGCTAGTGGTTAGGGTTAGAGAGATTACAGGGCTAGTGGTTAGGGTTAGAGAGATTGCAAGGCTAGTGGTTAGGGTTAGAGAGATTGCAGGGCTAGTGGTTAGGGTTAGAGAGATTGCAGGGCTAGTGGTTAGGGTTAGAGAGATTGCAGGGCTAGTGGTTAGGGTTAGCGAGATTACAGGCTAATGGTTGGCAGGGTTAGATAAATGGTTATAGTTAGAGGGAGGATGACAGGTTTATAGGGTGGTACCGGGGGTGGGTGTGTGAGCCTGGGTTTCCTCCGCCTCCTGCTGAGAGGAGGCTGGTTGTCGCCCCCTAGCGGACAGAGACCGGAACAGCGCCTGGACATTGGCAAACGATATATCCTGGGCCGTCTGGGGAAGACGTTACGTTAACACAAGTTCTCATTATCATCTAGTTGTGGTAGCATATTTGGCTATTATTTGTGCATACAATGTGCGTTCACCTTGATATGGACTCCATTCTGAGTCTGCAGGAGACTCTGGTCTTGGGTCTCAAGACCAAAACACAGATACGGACTGGACACAATGTCTCCCCAGTACCCCGTCACAGCCACCTTGCCCCCCCTCTAGAACACACACACACACAAACGCACACAGATGTAACACTGACGGTAGTAAATACTCACTTGGTCGTGATACTACTGGTCGTGAATACTACCAATCTGCGCAGCTCACAGAATACTAACGGTTGTGAATATTCGTTTGGAGAGTAGAGTGGTATTGGTGGTCTGGTAGAGCCCCTCCCTCATCTGGAAGGCCACGCCTCCTTCCCTCCAGCTGACGTACTGCCTGTTGTTGATGACTCCGCCCTGTAGGGTACATGGACTGCATTTGTATTGTAGGTCTATACTCCATTATGTTCGCTCTATAACTCTATAGCTCTATACTCTAGATGTCTATACCACAGTGCCAGGCACATTAAACTGTACTCTTATTGAGATTACGACTCAATAGATTAATAAAAGGACTCTAATTCACTGCTTATGTGAAGTGGACGCTACCAAATGTAATTGTGGGTTAAACTAGTATTATACTGGTATGAGTACAAGTAACAAGTATTATATTAGTTTAACCCAGAACTACATTTGTTGTATGAGGTTAGAAGTGGGTTTAGTGGAGTTGCTTTAGTATGTCTTAGCTAGAGTTAGACTTGTAACAGGGGTAGGTTCAGTGTAGTTTGTACTCCTCTGTGGTGTAGCTTCATGGCCAGGTCCCAGTCGAAGCAGCCCCTCTTGGCGTCATACCGGGTCCCCAGGTGTTGACGGACCCGGGCGTCCCAGGCCCGGGTGATCGATACAGAACCAGAACCAGAACCGGAACCAGAACCAGAACCGGGCTGGCTCCACGTCCTGAAGATGCGAACCAGCTCATCTCGCTCCCGGAACTGGACAAAGGGTTCTTCGTCAAACACCACATAGCGCACAACTCGACAGGCGAGTCTACGACTTTACAGAGTAGAAGTATTGATTGAACCTGAACAATAAACACACCAATTGATGGAGATAATCACCAAACTGGGCCTTTACCAGAGAGGGGGCTGTTGCTGTGGTGGCTTCAGTGTTTAGCTTTTTCTCTTTGAATGTACTGTAACATAAATAGTCTGCTGAAAAGATCTGAATGATTTGATACGTGTTCAAAAAGGTCCCCTTGTGCCCGATATAGTGCAGTATATTTTATTTATGCAAATGAGCTGCCACAGCTTTATCTGACACGTTGGTGTGCATATGCGACCAATTTACACTGACAGATCTTCAGCACATAATAATAGTGTCCCAATGACTCCTGATTTACTTGTTCCCTAAATAGTGCACAGTATAGGAGCTGCGGGATGAGGAGGGACCCACCTTGAGCGGCGTGGTGTCGAGGCAGGGGTGGGGGTCCTCCTCCAGGCAGTCCACCACGCAGGGGCGGAGCCGCGCGGCGGCCTGTCTCGCCGCTTCCGCCGTCTCGCCGCGCACTTCGCCGTTCCCGAACACTTCCAGGAACACCTCGGCCTTCTCTGAGCTCAGGGACACACACACCGGGCCATCACGACAACGTATTCGACACAATGGGGTGACTATAGAGTTGTGTGTTCGTGTGGAGGTTCCCCCACTGTGGATGCTGGGGTTCTCTTCCAGGGCCAGGGAGAGGAGGAGGAGCTGGCGGGCGATCACCTCCACGTCGTTCTCAATCACCCACATCTAGGCGGAGAGCAGCAGGAGGAGGAGGGGGTTATGCAACACGCTAGGGGGTTTTCTCTTCTCTCTTCCCCCCGGGAGAGTCATCAGGGTCAGTCGGTGACCCGACGGAGAGACTCACGTGGAGGCGGCGGCGATCGGTGTCCTCGAACCCCGCGATGGTCTTCAGGATGTGTCTCGGGTCGCTGCTCCCGACCAGCAAAAGGTTCACGTCTTCATGCTGCTGGACGGGTCCTGAGGAGAGACCAGCGGTGTTAGAGGAGACCTAACCCAACACACACATGCCAAAGGTATACGTAACGAGGCTCACCTGTGGCCAGCAGGTCGCGCGCGGGGCTGAACCCCCACCAGGTGACGCAGCCCGCGCCCACCGCGCTGCTCGTCATCTTCAGAATGACCAGTCTCGCTTCTGCATTAATTTGATTAAGTGACACAATATCGATAACACTATCAGCTATCTTTACATTGTGCTAGACTTACAATTAGTCTACATTATGACAAACCCACATAAATACGGCTTACAGCGGGTCATGTAAGGACTCTGGTCGGTTCACTTTTGGCACTTAGCTTATGTTAATGTCACGTGTTTTGACGTGATACATATCTCTGCTATGTAGTGTGTGTTACAAGGTAGACCACTCATTCCTGTTGGGTTTACTCCCCCTTTAACATTGAAGTGAACATCGGCCCACGTGTTTATGCAAGCGCCATTTGAATTAGGCCTGACGCCGTGACTAACCCTAAAGACAAGTTCATTAATACGACGAACTTACCCCAAGAGTCGCGTCTACGTGATGACGAACAAACGGTGTTGTGGATAGTCTTAAAGTTAGTGCTGGTTGCTAAGCGACGGCTGGACGGTGTAGAGATATCGCCCCCCAGCGGCGGCACAGAGAAGGACGCCAGGACAGGGGAGGGTCTGCAGGTTTATTCGATTTACTCGTTCATTTATGAAGCCTACAACATCTTTTTAGGTCATTGTAACATCCACGCACCGTATTAGTACGTTAGAGAGCATAACATTCAAAGTAAAATATCGATTTTCATAAATTGATTGATTGATAAACACGATTCATACATATCCATATAGAAATAAACGAGAACAAACTATTGCCATGATATGGAATACAACTTTTACAGATCATCATTTCTCAGTTAATAATACAAAGAAATAAAACAGTGACGCACACGCACACACGCACACACACACACACACACAGAATACAACAGAATATGGCAACAGAACATGTAAACACAGAGAACAGGATTAGGGTCAGTGTAAAACACTACCATGAACAGACATGAACTACTGGGTAAGGTATTTAATGGTGCCGCAGGTACGATTTAAGAGCTCTTAATTTGAGTGTCATTTGTTAGACACATAGCCATCCATTAGCACTTTTGGTGAGTGAAGTGCTCTGTCGGGACATCTCTTCTGGGTGACCGCGTGGCAGCCCCTGTCTGAGACAGCATTAGATAATATAGATTATACCATTTAGATTTTAGCCCTGGATTTGATCATTCGGGCAGGTGCAAAGGACTAAACGAGCTCCCACATCTGAACCTATAACGTGGCTAAATACCCAGCGGTTGTTGCTAACGAGGCTTAGCCTTCAGGGCGGCCTCCACCTCCTCCTCCGGCAGCAGCGTGTGCCACTGCGCGATGGGGCGTCGCGGGTTGGCCAGCATGTCGGACCAGTGGCGGAGTCCCACGCCGGTCGCCCCGTAGCCCATGAAGAACTTGCCGATGGGGTCGTTGCTGCCCAGCTTGTCGTAGTCGAACACCGTGATCACCACCTGCACTTTCTGGAGGGGGGAGGGGGGGGGAGTGTCAAACAGTGCACGCGCTTCAGAGAGTCGGGCGGGCCAGTCGTTCTCTCACCTGGATCTGCTCGAAGGGGACGTCGAAGCTGAAGCTCTCGTTGAAGTACGGGTTCAGCGTGTTCTTCTTCACCGTGGTCTTCTTCTTCTTGATCCTCTTCCCGTTCTGCTGCAGGACAATCTTCACAAAGGGGTCTGGCAGAGGGGGGGGAGATCACATGATGCATCGTTAGCATGCGGGCTAACTGTTTGTGCTCGCCCACCGCGGGAGGTTCGCCCTGTCATCACCACCACCACGGTGATGCCCCGCTGTCATCACCGCCGTTTCACCCCCCCGTCTGCCGCCACCGCCCTGTCACCACTGTGGCGGGGCGAGAAGCCCTCTGCGGTCTACACAGGTGATAAACAATGATTATAGTGACTTGGTGATGACCTGATAGTCCGCCCACGTCCATTTTCTTCAGGTTCTTGGCCTCCATGATGTTGACGGTCAGCTTCCCGGCGGTAGGGACGTAGCGCAGCGAGATGCAGATGTCGCCCAGCTTCTCTTGCTAACACCACAGAAGAAGAGCGTCTGTCATTGATTCTGTGACACTGAAACTCTTTAACACCCTATCGTTTACACCTATGAATGCCTATAACTATAGAACAGAACAAACCACACACCTATCGGACTACTTAATAGACTAACTTCCGTGTTTACTTTGGTGAGCTACCAAAGGCTCGCGGTTCGAGATTCAAACCGCAGCGACTGATTTCCTGGTTTTGTGCTTCCCTGGTTTTGTGCTTCCCACGGACGGTGGACGGCGTACCTCCTCCTTCTCCCCGCTCTCCACGTCTCTCCAGGTCTGCAGCGGCTGACCCAGGTCCACGCTGTTCATGGGGATCTTGATCTCCCCGATCATGTCGTGTTTGGAGAAGCGGTCGAAGTCAAACACCTGCAGCACCAGGGTCTTCCCTCCGAGCTCTGCGTACGGGATCTGGAAGGAGTCACTACCACCATCAGTAAGATAGCCAAACCATGTAGCAGAGTGACACTATTTACTACTAAATACAATACTTGACCTTGTTCTTTAGCTATTTATTCTATTTCGCATCTCTTCTCTGTCTCTACTCTTCTGAATTTCCATTGTGATCAATTAAGCATGAATCTATCTCGCCACATCTGTACGGTAGTAACATCCGTAGTAACATCCGTAGCAACGACTGCAAAGCACCTTGAAGATGAACGTCTCGTTGAAGACTGGACACAGGTTCTTGCGCTGGACCTTGGTTTCAAACTTCTTCTTCTTGTCCGGTAACAGGAAGACCTTGACGTACGGGTCTGAAGTCCCGCCCATATCCATGGCGGCCAGGTCCTGTGCCTGGAGGATCCCCACGATGAGCTTCATCGGCGGGGGGGGGATGCAAACACACGGGCGGTAAGGGTCACGGTGGAAGCATCCATTACATCCATATTTCTGAAGACAAACAGGACTGCCCCGCGGTATCTCCCCAGTATTCTGGAGAGCGGCTGGATCTAGCATGCCTCGTTTGGGCCAAGAGATGTCCCTGAGCTTAGCAGCCCACTGTTCCATGATGAAGGTGAAGAAGGGTCCTACCTGTGTGTCTGTGAAGCTGTAGTCCAAGGAAAACTCCAGTTTACCCAGCTTCTCCTGCTCCTTCTCCTCCTGCTCCCCCTCCTTCTTGTCCTCCCCCTCCTGTGAGAGCCAACAGCACATTAGATCGGGGTATCGGTCTGAAGAAGGTGTTCGCACTTGGAGAAAAGTGCGGGCAGGACCGTATCTATTGCCGCTATAGCCTCTCTACCTTCTCCCCACCCTCTCCGTCTCCTTCCTTGGCCTTCCTCCTCCGCCCGCCCTTCGACACTCTCTCCTTCTTGGGCTTCTTCTTCTTGCCCAAGCACTTCTTGAAGACACAGAAGATGCAGCAGGCCACTAGAGTCAGCACCAGCACCACGATGGCTCCCACCGCCCACATCGGCACTGTAACAACACGAGACCATCAGCACTGTAACAAAGAGGCCATCAACACTGTAGCAACATAGAGGCCATCAGCATTGTAACAACATGAGACCATCAACACTGTAGCAAAGAAGCCATCAACACTGTAGCAACATAGAGGCCATCAACACTGTAACATGATAGAGGCCATCAACACTGTAACAACATAGAGGCCATCAACACTGTAACAACATGGAGGCCATCAACACTGTAGCGACATAGAGGCCATCAACACTGTAACAACATGAGGCCGTCAACACTGTAACAACATGAGACCATCAACACTTAACAAGATAGAGGCCATCAACACTGTAACAACATGAGGCCGTCAACACTGTAACAACATGAGACCATCAACACTTAACAAGATAGAGGCCATCAACACTGTAGCAACATGAAGGCCATCAGCACTGTAACCACATGAGCCCATCAACACTGTAGCAACATAGAGGCCATCAGCATTGTAACTAGAGGCCATCAACACTGTAACAACACATGGAGACGTCCAGTGGGTTCTTTAAAAAGCCAACACAGAAGAAACATCAACACGACAGCAACAGCACGACCAATAGAGGATTGGCTCGAAACTGTCTGTTCTTTCACAATGATGTACTTTAGATCTTATTGTGAAACAATGGCTCGCTTCTGTTAACATACTGTCTGAGCAAGACCGGACGAGAGTGGGTGCCGTCTTTAGCTCACAGCACTCTGTTCTTTTGTGACAAGGTATCTTAGACCTTAACCTTACAGTAACTTTCTGTAACCACAACAACATCCCTGCCCCTATGACTACTGTAGTCATAGGGTCACAGGAAGTCGTGTAACAAGGGAGGCTTTGTGCCGACAGCGCTGACTCACTGGGCAGGTGGGTGATTTCGTTGAGGAACTTGTCCTTCATGTGTTTGTAGTCGTGGCCGGGGTGGTGGTGCTCCGGGGGGCTCTCCGGGAGGTCTGGGTGCTGCTCTGGGTGCTGCTCTGGGTGTGTGTGGTGGGTGGGCTCGGGTCCACCCTCTGGTTCTGGCTCAGAGGGTTCTGCGGCCCTTCGTACCCGGGTCCCGGTGCTGACCAGCCTCATGTTGAAGCTGGGACACAACACACACACACACACACTGGGTTGGACTGATTGGGCTGGAGGGGAGTTTGAGGTTCAGTCAGATACCTGTAATGCCCATGGTACCTGTAGAACCACTGGTCTACACAGGTCTAGACTACTATTACTACTACTACTACTACTTCTACAACAACTACGATGCATTATTACGAGCTCTACTTCTAAATGCATATGTACAGTACACATACCGTACATAGTAATATATAGTATAATGTGTGCGTGTGTAATCCAGTAGTCCAGGCTCTATGCCAGATGCTCAACATGGCCGACCTTAATCCCTCTGTTGCTCTGTCACATCCAGCAACTCTCCCTCTCACTGTCTGTCTACCACTCTCTGTCTGTACTTTTCTCACCCTCTCTCACCCTCTCTCTCTCTCTCCGCCACCCCTTCTCTATCCCTCTTTCCCCCCCTCTATCTCTCCATCTCTCTCTCTCCAACTGGATTATGGATTCTGTCCAAGAGTCTTCTAGAGTCGTTGTGATGGTGATGATGATGATGATGATGATGATGATGGTGGTGGTGGTGGTGGTGGTGGTGGTGATGATGATGATGATGATGATGATGATGATGATGATGATGATGATGATGATGGTGGTGGTGGTGGTGATGATGATGATGATGATGATGATGATGATGATGGTGGTGATGATGATGATGATGATGATGATGATGGTGGTGGTGATGATGATGATGATGAT
>OMOU01076174.1:0-11654 GCA_900312585.1 Malacocephalus occidentalis | reverse complement strand
GTGTGTGCGTGTGTGTGTGTGTGTGTGTGTGTGTGTGTGTGTGTGTGTGTGTGTGTGTGTGTGTGTGTGTGTGTGTGTGTGTGTGTGTGTGTATACATATACAGTATATATATATATATATGCACATTTTTATCTTCTTGCGATTTAATCTTTTTTGCCTATTTTTTTTTGCATACAGTCTCCTGCCATGTCACAAGAGTTTCACTGCAATGTACAAATAAAACACTTTGCCATATGTGTCTTTGTGCGTGTGTATGTATGTGTGCATAGCGTGTGTACGTGTGTGTGTGTGGGAGCACGTGTTTGTGTGTGTATGTGTGTGTGATTGTAGTAATCTGACCTCTCTCTTTCTCTCCCCCTCTCTCTCTTACACACACACACACGTGCAGCATACCTGCAGACGGTGCAGGCCACTATGATCCTGGCCACCATCCTGTGTTGTGTGGGCTTCTTTGTGTTCATCCTGCAGCTCTTCAGGCTGAAGCAGGGAGACAGATTCATCTTCACCGCCATCATTCAGCTGTTGACCTGTAAGTAACCCGTGCACACACACACACACACACACAGGCACACACACAAAGCAACCCACTCTGTCTTTCTGCACACACATGATTTCACATGCATACAGTCTGTCTATCTCACTCTCTCTCACACACACACACACTCGTTTATAAAACCACGTATGCACGCTTTATTGCAGAGTTTGCGGCTCTTCCCATATAGTTTCCCTCATAGTCTCACTGTTAGTGAAGGTAACTTCACACTTGCATCTCCCCTCCCCCCCCCCAGCTGTGTGTGTGATGGTGGCGGCGGCGGTCTACACGGCGCAGAAGGACAGCTTCCACCAGCCCAGCCTGCGGGCGGGCACCTACAGCTCCTCCTTCTTCCTGGCGTGGGCCAGCTTCCCCATGACGCTGCTCAGCGGCATCATGTACCTGGTGCTGCGCAAACGCAAATAGCAGTCTGGCCAGTGGCCACAGGGCTATAGTAGGGTAGTATCATCGTCGCTAGGATAGAGGGAGCCCCCGCTGCCGCTAAGCCACCCCCACTCCGGAGGCAGCTGAAACAATTCACTTCGACTGGTTCTGTTCCCTCTACTCTATATCACTCTAGATGGTATGGTAGGCTCCCTCTACTCTATATTTCTATAGATGATATGGTAGGCTCCCTCTACTCTATAATTTCCTAAATTGTATTGTATGGTAGGCTCTCTCTACTTTATTGCTCTGGATGGTATGGTATGGTATGGTAGGCTCCCTCTAGTCTTTATCTCTAGATGGTATGGTATGCTCCCAGTACTATATATCGCTCTAGATGGAATGGTGTGTTAGGCTCTCTCTACTTTATATCTATCTAGATGTTATGGTAGGCTACCTCTAATTTATATCTATCTAGATGGTATGGTAGGCTCCCTCTACTCTGTATCGCTCTAGAAGGATAGATTTGTTGTGCGTCAAGTAACAAAAAGCAGCCTTCAATGGGCAAACATGTACCAGACACATATAGACATATACGAATGATACGTACATGTACACATATACACGCACATGAGCATACACATGTACACGTGCACACACACATACAAGCAGACAGGCCAGACGTAAACACAGGCCAGACTCAAAGTCAACTCAAGATGAATCAATGTAACCTTCACTGTAACACCAATGAGGTCAAACTACTTACACACGCATGACTAATCCAAACCAAAATGCCCACTGCATTATTGTTCGATCATACGTGACACACAAACAAAACATTTCAATGCTGTGTACATATTTGCTTTGTATGTACAATTAGCCGTTGTATCCTAGAAGTTTTGTGTGAAGACAGATGTAGGATTTTAACCGTGTTATTGTATTTTATTATATTTGTGTTACTGACTCTTGTGTTTTAATGGTGGAAAGGAACCAATTCTGAGCTGTGATCTTTTATGTCCTTTTTGTTGTGTGCTGAGGAAATAACGACACACGCACTAATTACAATAAAAACTGGGTGAAAATGTATATTATCTTCAAGTTAAAAAAAATGGGATCGCTATTTATTTGTTTGAAACCACTAGAACAATAAAAGCACTTGAATATAGAGATGGTCAAATGGAAGTCCAATGAAACATGTCAGATCAAATGTTTTGGCCATTTCTTTTGCTATACCACTTTTTCTGTGGCTCTCCAGTGCTCAAGTGAAGCTCCAGAATGCCACACTTCTCCCATCAGTGGGTTTCCTGGACCCCGGCTTCATTGGTTTCTGTTAGAGGCACACCTGACATGTTTAATAGCAGCTAAGCTAACATGCAGCTCGGTATTAACTTGAGATCTGACTAGATCATCCTATTCCTGGCATTAGTGTAACATTGTGTAGTTTTATCATGCTTAATGAGTGATTGTACGCTGTATCCTAATTTATTTAGGGTTTGATTGATTGATTGATATGTTCACCCCCTGATAAGTCCTAAAAGACTTTTGATGTTGAGTTGAACATTTTAAAGTCAGTACATGAATGATCTAAGAAATGTACCGGAGTCTCCTAAGGTTTTGTTGTGCTTGTGTGTGTGTTTCAGCTTTTTGCCCTTGGCCTAAAATATACAGATCCAAAGTAAACACAGTGATTCTATCCACCACATTTTTATACTAGTAAAAGAAAGATCGTAGTGAAAGATCGTAGTGAAAGAATTGGAGGAGTGAGGAATCACAGAATAGAATGGGATCATGTTGTCTATCTCCCGCATCAAGAATTTCTGTAGTCAGTGCTGTATTTGTCACGTCATTTTGTTTTAAGTTGATTTTCTTGCATTTTTAAGTGTTTGTCGTGGTCAATGAAGTATTAATGACATCGCATTTCAATTGGCTTCAACCAAGCAATTTGTTCTCATGTTTGATCATGAATACAATCTGTGACTCTATAAAACAAAACTCGACCGGAGAGAGACACTTTCCTGTGGGTTTGGTGATTTATACGAGTATGTTCGGCAACATACGTCATTTCTTGATGCAATTTTCATAGGCCTACCAAACAGGCACAACTAGCCTCTTGTTGAGCTAAATAAATGTAACTGTGGCCTATATGTAACTGTGTGTGATTCTTTCATTCCTAATTGTTCTGAACTTGATATCAATGGGTTAGACGGACGACACAGATTTTGGTAATGCTTGGTGTAGCTGTCGTGATTTTAATAGGCCTACATTTATTTGTAAAAGTAGATCGGAGGTTATACAGTGATACCTATAGTATATTCCATTTGTCCATGCATTTAATAAAATGGCCAAAATATCTATACAATTACTATGGCTCTTTTGAATGTGTGCAACATTTGAAGAAGTTGGACAACACTATAGCCGATCATTTGGATGATAGGCTTAGTAAAGTCTGATGGGTGAGACTAAACGACGCACAACAATGATGACTTCAAAACGATAGACCAAAAGCAGTTCAGACAAGGCAATACTGTACATTCTCCCAAGCTGTGACAGATAACCTATTTTTTTCTACATTACACTCGGTTGCTATCCGTGGTGCTGAAATACTGCTCCAATGTGAACGGACCCTTCAATCACGTACTATACAAATTGCTCCTGCAGTGTTTATTTCAAATAAGTAATTTTTAATTACACTGGTTTGTCATCGTGCCTATTGAACTACAAATTGAGATTGTGTCTAGACTTAAATTTGGTGTACTTATGTCACCTAAATAAGTAACATTTAGTAGTTTATAGGCTAACACTAGGCACACTTGTTATAACATATAACAAAGTCAGTCTCAATGTACAGTATATGGATTTATATGGATGGATGTCAAACTATCCATGGTTGTTCACAAGGATTTCATCCAACATTTGAATCTGAATTAACCCCATTGAATGTACTTAGCTTAAAAAAAAAAAAAACATCAATACAAAATAAAGGCTTTCACTGGAGTTCAGACTTGATATACTTTATTCCATTAATTACAACAATAAATAAATACATAGATAAATAATTACATTTTAAATACCTAAATTGCCCTTTATGCGAATCACTAATAGCATATATATATCTATATATATATATATATATATATATAATCCATACAGCTCCTGGTTAGCCCTGTGTGTAGTGGGTTAATCTAAAAAGGTTGTGGCTATACAAACAAACTAATAATAAGGTCACAGACTCACAATAAGGCTGCTGCCACACAGCAGAATATCATGTAACACCAGTACACCACACCCTATAGCATACGGCACCTGCACACACATACACACACACACAGGTGCATGCGCGCACGCACACACATGCAAGCACAAAGACACACACATGCACACACACACAAACATGCACACAGACACACACACACAGAAACACACACACACAGGAATATATCCATTTCCTCTAATAGGATATAGACATTCAACTGGAAGGAAGGAACTGGCAGTTGAATGACACAAGGAGCTCCTTAAGGGATCTCAGTCAGAGGTTAGGAGAGAGGGACACGTGACACCTACAAACTGCAACGTCTTCGTCAATAGAAATAGTTGAACAGGTCTTGGTTGGCTACTTTGGTTGTTGTTGTTTTGTTGGCATTTTTTCATCCCCATTCTTGCTAAGGTCTAGGCACCGATGGGAGAGGCGAGCAGGTGGGCGGGGTTGAACAGCACTGGGGGCGTGGCTAACCCCTTGACTCCAGAGATCTGTTTAGAGACGGAGAGATGCCGCAGGAGAGATGAATGGATGGTGGGTCACAGATGAGGTCTACCTGTGTGCATTGTCTCCTGTAACACTTGCAGGACACTAACACAACAAAAGATACATTACACATAGAAAAAAGTTTTCGTGTGCATATTATGCTAACAAAAATAGAAAAAAAACAACATATGTAAAAACAAAACCACAGATTTAAAAAAGTATCAATTAATACAAATCTATAAATATATCCAACTATAATGAGAGGAATCTCTGCGTATGTATGTGCATGTATGTCATTTCCTCAACTACCGTTCACCCGAACGACTTCACACTCAGGGAACTGCAGCCTCCAGTGGGACGATATTTTAATGAGTGTTTCTCAAGAAAGCTGCAAGCAATCGGTCCGTTTCCAACAGACACCGACACACTTCAAGGTTCAAGATTATTTCAATGTCACGAGTCAAACGTCGACGCTTACATTTCCATCTATGGAAGTTAAAAGGTGCATGAAACATCTGTATGAAAAGACACAGATGTGAAATCACTGCATGTGCATGTAAATCCACACAACCCTACGCAGACACAAATGAAGAGTGGCGGCACGACAACACAACACAAAACCGGACGCCTCACGAGTAGCTGGTGTGTTGCTGGCGACGGCGGGCGCTGCGCATCTTCTCGAAGCGCGCCTCCATCTCCTCCAGGACCTTGGGGGTGTAGCGCACCACCAGCTTCACCGAGCCCTGTGCCGCCTTCAACAGCTCCACCGCCTTCTCGTGGTGTTCGCCCTCCACGCTCTGGAGCGGTCCACCGCACAGCCACATGGGGACACATTGTTAGGAGTTGTGGATGTATTAAACGTATGGGCCTGTAACTTTCTCTTAGAGTCCTGCATAACTAGTTAACTTCGCTCATATGTGTGTGCCCTGGGAGGCCTTGGATATGTGCTTATCTAGTGTGGGACCATGGCGTCCCTGCTTCTCAGGCTGACCGCCTGGGAGGAGGGGCACCTACGTCTCCCCCTGGCCCAGGGAACAGGTGCGGGCATATCTCGGGAGCAGGATGTATCTCTGTGGACTGTGGTGTTCCTGCTTCTCAGGCTGACCGTCTGGGAGGTGGGGGCATGTGCGGCCCCACGTGAGGAGGTGGTGTCCTTGATTATCTGAGAAACTGTCTGTCTGTTGTATATGCTGTCTCTCTGTTGCATCTCCATGTGAGACCCTAGTGTCTCTACTGAATTGTTGTGTCTACCCGCATGTTCAAAGCGGTATATACTGTATATATATATATATATATATATGAATAAACATTGAATCATTCTGGGTGATACTGCCTTGTGTCACATTGATTCCTGAGCTCGCTGCTTCGCTATAGACGATCCTGATCCTGAACCTGAAACTAACTGGCCACAGTCGATGACTGCTCAAAACCGCACATTACACACATTGACCTCTGACCTTGGCTGATTTAATTTGGTGACAGTCGCTAAAACGCCTCCAATCACCGCTGCGTCAACCGTTCATAAGCGCTTGACGTCCGAAAACAATCAAGGAGGAATTTTTTTCAGCCGACGGCAACATTCGGCACCGTGAATTTGGGCTTCGGCGATGTGTTAAGAGTTGGGTTGCCATCGCAACGGCAACAGTCGATCACCTTCCACTGATGAGTATGTAGGGCTAGAGCTGTTAGAGAACACGGAAATTATTCTAAGGGTGGACACGGGCATGTCTCCTAGCAACTACATTAGGGCTTGGTTCCATAGTGTGCAGCCAGGAGCTGATCCTGCTGGCACTCAAAATGCAAAGGACTTGATACTCTCTGGCCCTGGGATTTTATCATTAACTTTATTATTTTCTGAAGCAGCAACAACAGCAGTTATTAACACATGAGGCATTTTACAACAAATCCTGCATGTGACTAAGTTGCCACAACTCACATTGAATCCAGAATCTAATCTATCTATATACAGATCCTTTCCAAAAGAATTGAATATCATGGAAAAGTGAGTTTTTTTCCATAATTCCTACATTATAGATTCATTACACACACAAAGTAAAGTATTCATTTGTTTAACTTTGCATAAGTTTGGCTTCCAGCTCATAAAACCCCCCAAAACAGTATCTCAAGAAATTAAATATCACATAAAACCAGCCAAATCAAAACAGAAATTTCGATCTTCTGAAAAGTTATGTTCATGGCTGCACTCAATACTTGGTCGGGAATCCTTTAATCCTCCTTTAATTACTGCCTCATTGCCTTGACTTTTCCATGATATTTACATTTTTTGGAAAGGATCTGTATCTACAGCTCTCAAACACACTGAGATATAAATAGAAAGAGGATATATTTTTACCACTCCGTTAACGGACAGCAGCTGGTCTCCCCTCTTCAAGCCCCCCTGCCGGTCTGCCACCCCACCGGGGATGACCCTGGAGATGTAGATGGGAGAGTTCTGCTCTTTGCCCCCCATGATGTTGAAGCCCAGGCCTTCCTCGGTCTTGGGGAGCTCCACCACCCGCGGGTGAGCATGTCCCTCGCTGGCTGCGAAGGCCGCAACTGTGGCCTGCAGAAGAAAAGGATGGAAGATCATAAATATACCCTTTGACTAAAAGTGAGAAAGACCAGGCTTTTTGTCACTGGGTCTGCTGAAAAGCATGGACTTGCAAAGTATGAATGTTAAATACTGCATCCGCATTGAATCTATCTGTTTTAAAGGGGCCCTATCATCCCAGCAGATGTCACTATGTCACAATGACAATTTTAGTCACAGCATCAGCAGCACTGCATTTCATTGTACTGGTATGCGTACTCTGTGCAATGACAATAAAGTTGAATCTAATCTAATCTAATCTAATGTAATGGCTAATCATGCTCACACCTGGTGGTATAATGGGCCCGTTTAACTTGCAGTCTGCCCAGAGGCTACAAAAGAAATGTGATTTGCATCTTTTGCTAAAATTGCACCAGCTGTCTGTCAAATGAATAAATGTACAAAAAGGATGTATTGAACATTTCTTGTGTTAGAAGTACCTTTGCAGTGGCCTGTGCACGGACCTCTGGCCCTCCTACGATGTCTAAGGTGTCATAGAGCTGTTCGTAGACCTGCAGTAGAAAACAGTAAATACCGGGTCTGTATGGGATTGCAAAGTGGGTCCGGAGGAAGAACGGTGCAGAATTGGTTGAACTGATGGGACTCGAGGCAAGAGTCTTGTGTGTTGGTTACAGGGTGTTGGCTCTCATGGGTGACTTATCTCTAAGTAGCAAACTTAACAGGCATGACACACTATGTTTCATTTTTGTGCTAATATAATTTGATTGAGATAATAAGATAATAAGACCTGACTCTCAAACCGTGAATCCTAATCCCAAAATAGATCATTGAATGGTCTGTTTAAAGACAGCAAGCAAAAAGCTCATCATCTAACACTTCATATGACCACAGAATGTCATGTCAGCTCTGCATTTTTACATTTGGAAGAATTGTAGACCCAGTCTTAGAAAAAGAATACACAAAACAAGGTATATAGATTTTCCATGACCACAGGTACCAGTGAGCAGAGGCTAGTCAACAGGTTAATGAGTGCAGGTGGTACAACTCCGGTGCAGATGCAGACAAGCGCGCTAGTGCAGCAGGTGGTGGGGGAGGGGGAGGAGTGTCCTTCTGGTCACCAGCAGGGGTGTTGGCTTTCAGGGTTAAACTGCATAGACATTAAACGGACTACTTATATGTACCAGGGTGCAATTGGATTTGAAATGACCCAAAGAAAACGCTCCACTGCTTTCCCTGGGTATCTGCAAATACAATTAATTACGTCTTAAGTGTTGAGAAATAGGATGGGAAGGAATCGGTGTTAGAGGTACAGCATGGGTTAAAACCGTGTGGTGAGCTACTACCTGCTGGTGACATGCCTACGTGTGGAGGAGCTCCGAGAGAAGGAGTTGCTCCACTGTAAAGGTTTCAAACATTATACTATATTGTATAAAATCACATCTGGGTTAAAATGAGAACCAAGTCAACATATTACATTCATTACATATTACATTACATTCATTCATATTACAGTCATTTATAACAGCTCGAGACAAAACCCTCTGCCGTCATTTTCTGTGTTTGGAAAAAGGCAGTGTTTTTTTGCTTCATGTCATATTATCCATGAATAATGATGGTAACTATATTAAATAGTATGTACAGAGTGTTTTTCCATTTCAACTGTATATCCTCCATGTTGATTTGGGGTTGAGGAAGCAACACCTGATTTTGCCTCTTTCAGTTTCACAACTGTCCACCCTGTCGATGTAATCTGAGGTTGCAGCAATATTTTGTGACCCTAACATATTCCATGAAGAATCTCCCATTGACACCTTCATCTCGTGCTGCCGAACTTGCCAAGAGCCGTTGGGTAGATTTGTTCACGTCAACCTCTGAGGAAACTTCCAACCAACTTCACCACGCCCCTCTGAGGTTGCGAGGAAGCACAGCTCACGTCTCAAATGCAGTCTGCAAATCAAGAATGCCAGTTGCTGTCTGCAATACGAGATATGTTCTCACCTCTCTAATGGCGGCACAGAACTTGCTCTGCAGGACTCTCTGCAGGGCCTGTAGCTTGGGAGGGGGTAGCTCTCCACTGCGTTGCAGCCGGTCCAGAAGCTCGATCACCCTGCACACATCTGGCATGATGCGCAGGCGGAAATCGCAGGAGCAGATCATTGAACTGGTGACTGAAAACAATTACTCAAAAGGACAATCAAACGGTCAGGTTTGGATGTCGTCAATGTGGTACAACAGTGACCAAATAAAAGTCCAATACAACGGCACCCATCGTCGAAGGAAATGGCCTGGTATACCTAAAGCCTGTATATAACATGGAAAACGACGAATAGGTCAATGGAAAGGTGCAAGCAACGCATCAGTTGCCCCACTCGAACCCGAGGCCTGATGAATCTAGCCTCCTGCAGGTCATGGGTACAGCGTGGGGTCATACCGGTGACCCTGCCACGTCATAATGACAGCGTATCATAATCCATACTCCGAATTAACCCAGGTGGAGAAATATTACAGCTCTAACCTGCTGCTGTATTACCTCTACGTTGTACATGTAAGTTAGGGTTATTAAGACCAGTTATATTTTCCTGATTGAAAACGACCAGAGAACGGTTTGTTTGTCGTTGAAAGCATATTTAACATCTATGTAACGAAGTCACCACATCGCTGTGAGAAGCTAGCGCGTAGCATGCCAATCGATTGGAAGTGTAACATAAGCCATAACTAGGCGTGCAGCAAAGCGTTTACACAATCTACACATGAGCATGGTGTGCACACCTTTTAACTGACCATGCGAATGCAAATGCAAACATGGGCGAGTGGGTCTTGTTCAAGACGTAAATAAGCCCGCACTGTTTATGGCAGGCTAACCGCTGAAAACAGCAAGCGGCGTGGCGTCATGTCGGTCTCTCCGGTCCATAAGCGCATATCGGCGTTTTGTGGTTATAATTCACAATACAATTGTATATTTGAAGTTACCTCTTTCTAAGCAAAGCGGTTCTGACATTGTAGCCATGTCAGTCTCCTTCCCAGAGTGATAATAGGATGACATCATTGTGAGCTCCTGGTGCTACACTGCGGTGGACGACTTCAAGACCACGAGATGCGCTTATGGTAGTAAATCCGGGGTAGGATTAAATGTTCTTCGAAATACGCTACGGCGATGTATGAAATCCCGAAAGAAACCTACTGGCCGTAGGCCCACGCTTTGTGATTAAGATCTAGACTGTAGCAGACTACGGATGCCAGCGCCGTTATCCCACCACGCAATGCTCTACGCAATCGATCCGGAAAACATGTTTTCCGTTTGGCCAAGCGGTCCCTCACCGTGGGCGCCCTTTGGCATTAACATCACGCAGCACACACCAAAAACAGGCAAACAATCAGCATTACATTAAAAAAACGTTTATTTTAAGAGAAAAAGGAAAAATCCTTTGAGGAGGACGAGTTCCTCGTTTTATTCTTATAAAAAAAAGCAGTGAAATTCACTCATGGCCATGCAGTTCTACATTTGGTGATTTTGTTTTGTATGTACAATTTGCAAATAGGAAGCATTGTAGTCAAATTGAGTAAGGACATCCAATGGAAATGTTCCAGCATCAGCAGATAAAATGTAATTTCAATTTAAGTAAAAAGCAATACCATATGATGCAAATTATAGAATTGTCCTTTATCAATGCATTAATGGGCCATAATTTCAGTTTCCGTGGAACCTTTTCTTACAGGAAAAACGACCCAAGAACATTTGGTGGCAGATTTGGTGGCCATGGTATTAACATTGCCCCGACTTAAATTGATGAGCCAATGTAGCTTCTAAATCAAATTCCAACTTAAACAAAAGGAGAATAACCCGACGATGGGTACAGGCCTGAAGAAGCGCAGTAAGGATTCACGGTAACCGATGACACTTCCCACCGGCTGGGGGGGCTGGGCGGTGTTAGTTCAGTATCAATCACACACACACACAACTGACAATTGCATATGACTATTGAAAAAGACAACGGCGACCCTCTCAGTACTCTTCTCCTTGCTGCTCCATCTTGTAGCCATTTTCATTGCCGGCGTAACCATCGCCAGACTGCATGGACTCACGGTCCATGCCGTCCTGGCTGTACTCCTCCATGGGCGGCGGCGCCTCGCCCTCCTCCCCTCCGTTGCCCAGGTCGTCCTGGGGGCCCCCGTCGTCACGGGAGAGCATGGAGGCGTGCCTGTCTTCCCTGCGCTCGCCCCCGCCCCTCTCCCGGTCTCCGCGCTCCCTCTTGTGCTCCCGGTCTCGGTCCCGGTCCCCGCGGCGCCTCTCCCGGTCCCGATCCCGGTCTCCCTTGTCCCGGTGGCTGCGTCGGCGATCTCTATCGCGGTCGCCCCGGTCCCGCTCCCGGCTGCGCTCGTCCAGCCCCTCCCCGGCCTCCTCGCCCTCATGCTCCTCGGGACCCCTCTCGGCAGCGTCCCCGCC
>OMOU01076172.1:0-12548 GCA_900312585.1 Malacocephalus occidentalis | reverse complement strand
CTGTTCAGCCTGCTGCCGTCTGAGAAGGGACTGCGGAGGCTCCGGGCCAGAACCAGCAGGCTCCATCCATCCTCACCCACCTGTCATTTGGTTTAGACTGTCATTTGGTTTAGACTGTCTTGGTTTAGACTGTCACTTGGTTTTAGACTGTCACTTGGTTTTAGACTGTCACTTGGTTTTAGACTGTCACCTGGTCTAGACTGTCACTTGGTTTAGACTGTCACTTGGTTTAGACTGTCACTTGGTTTAGACTGTCACTTGGTTTAGACCGTCACTTGGTTTTAGTTTGTCTTTGGTTTAGACTGTCACTTGGTTTAGACTGTCACTTGGTCTTAGTTTGTCTTTGGTTTCAGTTTGTCTTTAGTTTCAGTTTGTCTTTTGTCTTAGTTTGTCTTTTGTTTTAGTTTGTCTTTTGTCTTAGTTTGTCCTTACTGGTTTCAGTTTGTCTTTAGTTTCAGTTTGTCTTTTGTCTTAGTTTGTCTTTTGTTTTAGTTTGTCTTTTGTCTTAGTTTGTCCTTACTGTCTTAGTTTGTCTTTTGTCTTAGTTTGTCTTTTGTCTTAGTTTTGTCTATTCATTCGCTATTTCACCTGGGCCTGAGAGGCATGTAATTTCATCTGTGCTGTATGTCAATATAGCACATTTGACAAATAAAAGAACTTTGACTTGACTTGACTTTGAGTCCACGTTCGGCGGCAGTGGTGGACGAACCCCTGGACGGACAGACAGGAAACCTCTCCCTCCAGGGCTGGGAAGAGAGGTGGTTGATATCCATACACACACTGGAAGGGAGAGAGTCCGGTGGCTGAACTGGTCAGGGTATTATGGGCGTACTCGATGCATAGCAGCTGTTCGGCCCAGGTGGCGGGGTTCCGGGAGACCATACAGTGCAACGTGGTTTCCATCTCCTGATTCACCCGCTCGGTCTGTCAGAGAAGGGCACAGAAGTGAAATGCGGGCCCCGGTCGGACACCACATCCACCGGAAGACCATGTAGTCTGACCACATGCCGCAGGACTGCTTTTGCAGTCTCTTTGGCTGATGGGAGTTTGGGAAGGGCTATAAAGTGGGCCATCTTACAAAACCTGTCAACCACCATGAGGACCACAGTGTTGCCATCAGTTGGTGGGAGTCCCATGACAAAGTCTAGAGAGATGTGTGACCAGGGGTGAGAAGGCACAGGCAATGGTCGAAGGAGACCAGCGGGGGCTTGATGGGAGGATTTGCTTTGGCTACAGGTGGGACAGGTGTTCACAAACTCCTGGGAGTCCTGCTCCAGGGTAACCCACCAGAACCGCTGTCTCAGGACGTCTTGGGTCCTCTGTATTCCTGGATGGCAGGTTAACCTGGAGGAGTGGGCCAACAGAAGCGCATCAGAACAGATCTGGAGGAACAAATAAGCACCCCGCAATTGCTGGCCACCACACAAGAAGAGCACGTGCACCATGTCCAGACCGTGGTGCAGCATCTGCTAGAGAATTCACTTTTTGTCAAAGCCAAGAAATGTCAATTTCACGTTCTGTCGGTCTCATTCTTGGGCTAGATAGTGTCACAGGGGAACATCCAGATGGACCCAGAAAAGGTGTCTGCCGTCACCTCCTGGCCGGTTCCCGAATCCCCGTAAACAGCTTCAGCGATTCCTGGTTTTTGTGAATTTTTATCACCACTTTATTCAGGGTTACAGCACCGTCGCCTCTCCGCTTACGACCCTCACATCGTCGAAGGTCCTTTTTAAATGGACTCCTGCAGTGGAGAAGGCTTTCCAAACGCTCAAGGGTCGGTTCACATCGGCATCCATCCTCCAGGTTCCGGACCTCGAATGGCAATTCATCGTGGAGGTGGATGCCTCCGATATAGGGGTAGGTGCCGTGCTGTCCCAGAGGGCAGCCTCAGACCAGAAGCTCCACCCTGTGCCCTTTTCTCTCAGCGACTGACCCCTGCTGAGAGAAACTATGACAATGGAAATCGGGAACTACTGGCAGTAATGTTAGCCTTGGAGGAATGGCGATGCTGGCTGGAGGGGACAAAACAGCCTTTTTTGGTCTGGACTGACCACAAAAACTTGGAGTATATACGGACAGCTAAGAGATTGAACTCTAGCTAGGCCCGGTGGTCACTATTCTTCACTCGTTTTGACTTTCACCTCTCCTACCGTCCCGGATCGCGCAATGGCAAACCAGATGTGCTCTCACGGATCATGGGGTCATGGGGAACGAGAATCTGAACCCATCCTCCCAGCAGCTTGCAGGATCGCCACCCTCACTTGGGAGATAGAGGAAAGGGTTAAAACTGCCACAAAGGACGAACCTGGTCCCAGCAATTGTCCAACGGGGCGCTTATTTGTTCCCCAGAATCTCAGTTCTGAAGTGTTGCTGTGGGCCCACTCCTCTAGATTAACCTGCCATCCAGGAATTCTGAGAACCCAGGACGTCCTGAAACAGCGGTTCTGGTGGGTGACCCTAGAACAGGACACTTGGGTTTGTAAATGCCTGTCCCACCTGTAGCCAGAATAAGCCCTCCCATCAGGCCCCAGCCGGCCTCCTGTGCCCCTTACCTGTGCCTTCTCGCCCCTAGTCTCATATCTCACTGGACTTTGTCACGGGCCTCCCACGATCTGAGAGGAACACGGTGGTCCTCATGGTAGTGGATAGGTTCTCTAAAATGGCCCATTTCATAGCCATTCCAAAACTCCCATCAGCTAAGGAGACGGCAAGAGAAGTACTGTGGCACGTATTCAGCCTTCCGGTGGATTTGGTGTCGGACCGGGGCCCACAGTTAACATCGGGTTTTTGGAGGGAATTCTGTGCCATTCTCGGGGCTAGGGTCAGCCTGTCTTCCAGGTTCCACCCCCAGTCCAATGGGCAGACCGAAAGGGCAAATCAGGACATGGAGACCACGTCGCGATGTATGGTCTCCCGGAACCCCGCCACCTGGGCTGAACAGCTGTTATAGGCAGAATACACACATAACACCCTGACCTGTTCAGCCGCCGGACTCTCTCCATTCCAATGCGCCTATGGTTTCCAACCACCCCTTTTCCCAGCCCTGGAAGGAGAGGTCTCATGTCCATCCATCCAGGGATTTGTTCACCGTTGCTGCCGAACGTGGGCTCAGGCTCGGGCCTCCCATCTCCGTGCAGCGGAACGATACTCCGCATCAGCCAACCGACACCGTACCAGGGCTCTTACCTATCAGGTGGGTCAAAGGGTGTGGCTCTTCACCCGGGACCTTCCCCTACAGGTCGAGTTGAGAAAGTTGGCCCCATGGTTTATTGGACCTTTCACAATCATGAAGATAATAAAAAAATCCGGTGGCGGTCAGGCTCCAGCTCCCGCGCTCTATGTGTATTCATCCCACCTTCCACGTCTCCATGGTCAAACCCGTCCGGGAGAGCTCCCTGGTGCCTGAGATTCTGCCTCCCCCACTGCCCCGCCTTCTCAACAGTGGGCTGGTCTACACCATCCAACGATTGTTGCGATCTCGCCGTCGAGGAAGTATCTGGTGGACTGGGAGGGATACGGACCAGAGGAGGGCACATAATGGATCGTAGGCTCATCTCAGAATACCATCAGCTACACCCCGACCAGCCCTCTGGTCCTCCTCGGCAGTCAGGACGAGGAGGAGGCTTCCTTCGAAACTCATGGTTCCCTCCGCCAGACCCCCACCACCCACTCAACTGAGGAAGGAATGCTGTCCGGCTCTCCCGAGTTCTAGACGCACACACCGGCCCCCACCACCCACCCGATTTAGTGTGTTTTTGTTTTCAGGACGTCAGGAGCCGTCCCTTGAGGGGGGACGGCTGTCATGATCCACATGCCAGCTCTGTGAGTTCAATCATTCAATCAGTCCAATCACCTCCACCTGTTTCTACTTAAACCTGCCTTCCTATATATACACACCACCATTCCACACGCATTCTGCCAGATTTTATCTCTGCTATGTACGGAAGACTTTCCAGCATTTTCCAGATTGATTACCTGTTGCCGAACCTGCCTGTCCCCGAACTGCTCTTCTTGCCTGATCCCCAGAGAATGCCGTCAACCTTCTGTTCCCGATCCCCGTTCTACGCATCCGTGGTTGTACGATGCCCTCCTCCTGCTTCCTGTCTTCCTGATACCCAGACCTGGCCTGTCCCCGACGATCCACCTGTCAACCCCACATCGGCACCACGACTTCTACTGTTTCCGGTCTTCCTGATTCTCAGACCCAGCCTGTCCCTGACAATCTGCCAGCAAAGTCCTTACCTGTACCTCCACCTGATCAACTGCCTGCCCAACGGCGAACCTGCTACTCCCGACGACCACGATTCCTGCCTTCTTGATTTGGAAATAAAGAACATTGTATTTCCACCCGCGTTCTGGTTGTTCTGCATCTGGGTTCAAACCGCCCCGTTACAGGAGGTAGGCTACCAGGTACTCTTACCCAATCATTTTTGTAAAGATTATTGGGTAGAAGTCAGTACCTGGTAGCCTACCTCCGACATTTTCGGTACGCCCCCCCGTGTCGAAGTTCCAAGAGATGGCAATACCAAAAGTTGATGTGAAACAAATGTGAAAATAACGCAACCACTTTGTGAAAGAAGCCAGTGGGTATACAACACATCAACTAGCCCATTTTACTAGAGTTCTACAAAATCACTGGGATAACTTTTCTGGCACTGCAAGTGATTTTAGCTATTCACACATGCAGCTACACTCTGGAATATTTCTGTCTCTTGCACCCTTTCACACATGACATAGCAATACCAGAATTGATACACAGAGGGGAAGTCCAGCATATGGCAGTAATGCAACACTTATGGATGCCACACCCATAATACTCAGCAAAAGAACTGATGGGACGGACTGAGAGGAGCTCCCTTATTTCTGAATCTGTACCGTTTCCAGCCTTATTACAATGAGGAGCTTACATGTAAACAAAATAAGTTATATTGATATTGTTTTCAAATCACCCGAAAAGCATTGACGCCTTGAGATAAACAGTCGTCAATTTACATACGTTGTCAGCTGAGTCTTGTGATTGTTTTGGTCAAACCACATGAAAGCATCTTACGGCAGACTGATGTAGCCCTTCAAAGTTTAATTCACAACTTTCTTTCACAACACAGCCATACCACAAATGTTACTAGCTCTTGAGGTGGGACATTTCCGCAACAGATTTTCTGGGATTTTGATCCCCGTTCCCATTGTCTGAAAGGGACTTCTGTCAGTGACCAGCCATGCACCTGAGCAGTGACTCGTAGGAGCTGCATGGTGAAGCTTACCCTCTGGTCCCTGGTAGACAAGGTGTATGGAGCTCTCCTCTCCCCACTAGATTGTGCGCTCTCACAGGCATAAGCCTCAGCTGGGTCCTGGTCGCTGCGGCACAGAGTACAGATCCAGTCTCCCCTGTGGGCCACAAATGGCACTCTGGTTAGTAGCAGTATTACTCTGCTTGTTTTAACATTATCACAGCCACAACGAAGGTTTAAAACCCTAACCATAAATGTCTTTGAAATTGTACGCATTATACCTGATTCTATAAATGAGCTTATCAATTAATAGTTATGAGCTAGAAACCACCCATACTAGCAAAGTGCGAAAAGGAAGGTTATTAGGAATTGGGTCTAACATATTGTGATTTTATCAGTATGGCCCACTTTTATTTTAGTAATAGATTAAGCAAGAGAGACTCACGTAGGGAATGTGACAAGAGAAGGAATGTGGCAGCTCAGGTGGAATACTTTTGGACAACGATCGCAGCAGAGCAGCTCTCCTCCAATCAGACATACAGCACAAAAATCATCACTCTCCATCTGTCCCTCAGACGGTTGCCTGGATATGACAGCTTCCTGTTGCCTGGACACGACAGCTTCCTGTTGCCTGGACACGACAGCTTCCTGTTGCCTGGACACGACAGCTTCCTGTTGCCTGGATATGACAATGTCCTGTTGCCTGGATATGACAATGTCCTGCTCCCTGGAGCCGACATCTTGTTGGATTAGTGAGCAATAGAGATCCCCCTTATCTCCAGCCTCCTCCACCAAACGTCTGGGCACCACCTCCACTTCAGGCAAGGCATCATCCTCCAGCACCAGTAGCACGTCCTGATCCCCTTCTGGGCTCAGTGACACCCAATCCGGATCCACCTGAATCACTATGTCCTGGTCTGGATCTATATCGGGACCCAGCGGTTGCAGTTCAGTCGTTTCAGCTCTCGCTAGATGATCCCAGCTGTTTTGGAGGTGAAGGCATGGAGTGTGGGAGTATGTTTCATGGTGGAAGCGGGACTCCTCTGTCTCCACTGGGCTACCAGAGCAGTATGGGGATCCAGGGGTCCAGGGTGTTGTAGTCGGGGTGTCAGAAGTGTTCAGGTCTGGAGGAAATGTTAGCTGGCCTGAAGGGGATGCTTTGGTGGCATCTTCCATGTCAGATGCATTTGGATTGAAACCATTCTGTACAAAAGGACATTGTATACCTTCATGAAACTTCAGTCAACCCATCTAGTTTAGGTTTGCCTGTATAGTAGGACAGCGAATCCAGATACATATCATTAAAGGTCCCCTACTTTATCACAAGGTGTGAGTATGGGTAACTATTACAAGCTGTTTTACAAGCTGTGTAAAATTGTCATTGTGACATTGTGATCACAAGTGGCAGTGTCCACCCAGATTTATGATGAATATGAGCGGACGTCAGGATGGCAGAGTCACCCACCAGCTTCCACAAGATACTCAAGACATACTCACCTGGACTCTGCCTAACCCACCCCCCCTCCTGCCTTCCCTCTCCTAACCCTAGCACTAACTTGAGTGTTTGTACATCTTGGCACCAAATAATAGTACATGGCATTGTTTAGCATTGTATGTTCTTAGATGTTGATAATGCACTCAGAATGGCACCTCTGCTCTTAAGATAATACAAGAAAAAAATGTAATTAAAGGAAATTCTTGTGTCAGAGGTTGCTAAAAACAACATGACAATAAAACATATAATGTGTATACACGAGATGATGAGAATAACAATCAACCTTTACATTTATAAACATAAGAAACATTTGGTAAAAAATGAGTGAACTCGAATAGAAAAGTATGTAGGTAGGGCCTCTACAATCTAAACTGGTTTCCCAAGATCCTTCGTTCACTACCCTTCCCCACCTTGTGCGGCGTTTCATCAGTCCACTATTTTGTTGACCAAAATGCAATCACACAAAACGGTATCCTAAACGGTTTAATGCTCCACCAAAGTAAATATCCGTATCCGATGAGACTGTGTTAAGAAAATCCAATCACCCTTAAACCCCTCAAGAGACACAAAGAAATCTCAACCATAGCCTGTTGCCCATGGAGACGAGAGATTCTCCCTGGGACCTAAACACCAGGGGGCAGTAGCCAGGGAGACCCGTAACCCGGCTCACCTTCACCCCGCCCTTCAGGAAGAAGGGGGGTGTATCATATCGGGGCCTACTTCTGGCCACCTCGCCTATATCAACTATAGGGCCTCCGCAACACTGGTTCCCCAAGATCTTCCATTCTCTGCCCTTTCACACCTTGTGCTGAGTGAAACATTAGCCTACTATTATGTTGCCATGTTTTCCGCAGAGATGAAAGACTCTCCCCGGTCTAACCACCAGGGGGCAGCAGCTCAAGACCTGTCACTCAGCTCACCCCTACCTCGTCTCCCAGAAGAAGAGAAGAAGAGGTCAAGGGTCCACCCAGTGACGTTGATCATATGCGGTACCTAGTCTAAACAGACGTGACATCTGGCAGCTCTCTTTGCTCTTCTTTGGCTCCTTCCTCTAACGGCTATGATCCCAACTCGGATCGGGCGCTCTGCCTCCTGCCTCACGGGGGGGGTGGGGGATCGATCCCCACCAACCCCCGGCCCTCTTCACCTCCTCGCCGAACCCCGCCAGCTTATCAATACTCCCTCCAGTCGTCGTCTGAGTTCAGGTCCTTCAGCCTCGATCCTGCACATTGTGTGATGGTAATTACCAGGTTAGCCTTCATGCCCAGCAACAAAAGCGACAATGCAATGAAAAGTGGGACATTTTTCCAAAATGTTCCGGTCTGCCCAAAAGGATGTATGTGAGGTAGTGTTAAACAAACTGACTGCTTTACAAGACTGATTCACTGCAAGATAATATCCCATGTACTGTACAATTGAGATTGAGCTTATAGTGGATACAGGTTCATCCATTTCTATTATTTCTTTCCATTATTACAGAAAGTACTTACAAGACCCTATTTCCTACATGTGACCTTGTGGAGCCTACCATGAACCTGTTCACATATTCAAGAGAAAAAGTACCCATTAAAGGGTGCATGCACAGTAACCCATGATGGACATGGATTCATCTACAAGCTCATTCATAGTGGTTAAGTCAGGCCTATGCTAGGCCTAGATTTATTTGTGGCACTGCGTATGCGTACTGAGGGGACTAAAGTAATTAGTTACTGGCCCTAATGACCCTCCTACTATGCAGAGGATACTTACACTACCAAACACAATATCACAGACTGCACCAGAGAATCAGGTACAGCAGATTGGATTTGTGCATAGATACAACTCAAGCCAGATGCTGTGCCTGTACAACAAAAACTGAGGAGGCTTCCATTCTCTGTGAGGCAGGCTGTGACTGATGGGCTGAAACATCTGCAGGACAGGGGCATTATAGAACATATTGATGTCATATTGATCTCCATGCGTCTCCCCTATAGCAGTAAAGGTAATAAAGGGAGGGAGGGACGATGTGTGTCGACCGCAGGGAGCCAAACAAGGCCATTGTCAGTGACTGCCATCCCTTACCACACATGGACGAGCTATTCACTGAATTGCAAGGAACCACGGTCCACCATCCACTACCATTGACCTAGCCTATGCCTACCACCAGATGTTACTACATCCAGACAGCCGTGATCACGCACAATGGTCTTTTCTGTTTCCGCCGAGTTACATTTGGCATTGCTTCGGCTCCATTAGCATTTAAAAAAATGACGATACTGGCAGGCCTACCAGGAGTACAAGACTAAGTTGATGATGAAAGATGCTATGGCGCTGCCCAGCAGGGCGGGACTTAAACTGAATGTTCAGAAATGTAAGTTCAACCAGATTCTCTGCATTTCCTGAACCAAGATCTGGTCAACGCAGCAGTTAATGCACCTGCCCCACGTGACACATCATCCTCAGACCCTTCTTAGGCCTTGCCTTGTGGTACAGCAAGTTAAATCCCAATGTCTCTACATTTGTTGAACCTCTACCTGCAATACACAGGGAATCTACAGAACAACTGTAGCATCAACTGTACCATATCCATGCCAGAGTTCACAGCCGCCTGCGAGACCTGTCCAAAATTGACACCACTGCAACATCCAATACAGACAGGCTGGCAAAATGCTGAAAGAACGTCACAAATAAACTTGCTCCATACTTTCATGTGGGAGATGAACTGGCTGTGGAAAATTCACTGGTCATGAGAGGCACTGATTACTTAGCTGTTTCCATTTTGTGTGGTAACTGTGGTCCAACGTAGTAGACTTGGCACATGAGGTGCACTAGGGAATGGTGCATACTAAACAAAGACTACGGGAGCTATATTGGTGACCACAAATGGACAAATATGTTCAGTCTATGACAACTTCATGTGGGTCATGCCAAAACAACCCCAAAATGGTCTGGTGTCAGTGGTGCAGATGGACCATAGAAAAAGGTGGCTATTGAGTGTGCTACATGGGACTGCCGTTATGCCACCACGCTCACAGACTACTACATTAAGTGCTCTGGAGTCACTACCTGAAGGCTACTGTCACTACACATGTGGTCATTCGCTTCATAGCTTCAATGTTCAGCCATGAAGGAAACTCTTCCTAACTGGTCTCAGATAACGGATGTCAGTTTACCGCCCATGCATTCGCCATACTATCCTAGAGCCAACGGAGCCATTGAGAGATTTAACAGTGTGTTGACAGAACACATATAGTCTACCAAGAGAATGTGCAGACCATGGAAACAAGCAGTAACAGAGTAACTCATAGAACTCATAGCAGAGTGACTGTCGGAACTATTGTGCTATACCACACGCAACAACAGGAGCTACTCCATTTGAGTTGCTGAGTAATAGAAATAAATACATTTGAACATCCTTCCTGTCTCACATAAAATTGAAACACACACGCAAGTGAAAAAGCCTGTCAAACAACCAACAGTGGAACATATCCAAGCTGGCACGCTTCCCAAGGAGGCGCTGGTCTGCACCAGTAAGAAAAACATGAAACTATGCTTAACGGGTGCATAGAACATGTGTCATAATGTACACAGACCAGGTCCAAGACTAGGCCGAAACTGAGAGACAGCCAACCCACCTCGGTGGTTGACAATGTTTCTACAGTAAAGAGAAAAGAAACAGGGCCTATGGATTGGGAATAATGTCATAATTGAACTTCTGAGGACTGAGACAATGGTAACCACAACAAATATGAGGGCATCATTTCATGCTTCAATTCATAACATAATGCTTATGTCATGCTCACTGATTTTAAATTAAACAGTTGTTACCTGGTATAAGACCAATTCTGGTTATTCAGTTATTCATTTTGTGGATTCCGATTGTTCGTTTCTGATAATACGTTTTTTGACAGTTGCTACTCCTATGACTATTAAGCTATGACACGTGTTACTTCATTGTAACATGTTGCAATAAAAGACCGCCTGATGGTGCTAGAGAACTTAAACAGGAAACAGGAGAAAAAGAATAAAGCTCTAGTCAAGCACATTTCTCTTCAATTACAACCTTATTTTATTAGTGTAAAATACCATATTATTGTAAGGCACTTTGGATAAAACCGCCAAATGCCCTAAATGTAAATTTAAATAGATTGATAAGCCTACCGGTTGTCACAGTCCACTAGGTATGTTGGTAGACTTGGTCCTCATATTTCCGGGTGGACAGTCAAGTAGTCACAATTTTGAAATGGCTTGTAATGGCTAATGGCACACCTGGGGTTATAATAGGGGCCCTTTAAGGAACAGGTAGGCTGTGAATATGGGGGACAGACCCAAACATTATTCCTAGCCCGTACACTATCCTGCATATTGTATGAATATTTAAGGCCACATTCATAGTCATACCTGATCAGATGAATCGACCAATGAAAACTCTGAATGGGGTTGGCATGGAGACTGCGTCAGAGTCACCATCGGCTTCAAAGCCACCAAGGGTACAATCTGACGAGAGACAGCTGTGACTTTTAGACGTTCCAGGCACACAATGGCGATGCAGGAATTTCCCAGAATTCTCTGGGCCTCAGGGTGAATCCTGTATAATATTCAGGGTACAATTGTAGTCATGTCCTTATGGCAACAAAATCATCTATGCTTTTAGAGGTATTCAGCTGGAAATAATCTCCCAAGGTCAGAGATTACAAATTGAGGATTTTAGACTTCCGGCACCGTCCCCGGCGGCAGCCTGCCAGAGTTGCTTTTCAATATTTATTTACTTCTCTCTAGATTTCTTTCTAATTAAGTAGTTTGCCACGTTTTTTGTACAGAAGTGTGGCTTTGCACATTTTATTTTTCTATTTTCATGCCATTTTTTTAGCAACCTCCGGCATACAAATTTCCTTCAGGATGAATAACATTTTATCTTATCCTAGAACATTAATGGCAACACTGAAATGTTAAGAAGTGACTTAACCAACCACTATGCTATCAGTCTCCGGTAGAACCTATTGAGCAAGAAATGATGTGGTCCTTCGCCAAAGCACAGACAAACATGGTCCATTGCAACATAGCTAGTCCAGTATTTTTCCCGATGCTTCACTCTACCTGATTCTGTTGCATGATGATGCGGTGCTCTCATCAGGATCCGCAGATCGTCTTCTCAGCCTTCCATAGGGCAGTGCGACCATCTTGCTACATCCATCACAGGAGTTGCCTTGTCCCATCATTATCTCTTGTTGATCCGGCCTGTGCATTAGTTCATCTTCTCGTTGCATATGGGGCTGGATTTATAGCCATGCCCATTAAATTAACTAATTAAACTATGGCACAGAAGGTGTATTATTTATTGTGTTAGCCTTTATTTACTCCTCCCTCTTCCACATTGATAGATCTACGAGCTCCAGGTTATCACTCCCATCAATCTTCGAAAACCTCTCTCCTACTGCAACCTTCACCTGCTCTGCAGCTCCATGCTGTTGCCATAATTTTTGAGCCATGCAGTCTCAGGTGAAATGGCCACTGGTGGGAGTGTGTCTATTGCTGCCTGGAGCAACAGCTTGGCCCACAGGGCAAGTTGCCATGGTGTTATTTGGGACAGTTGAACCTTATTGCTAGGAGATGGTGCCTCTCTCTGAGGATAGAGACACAAGAGGAGAAGATGGTATTTAGACTCTGTTGAGTCTGATAAGACGCAAATGGCATTCAATTAAAACCTTTTAACAATGTGTAGCATAGTCACTGCTACATGCCACACACATTTTCTGGGGCTCCTCCCCCAGACACACAGGCAAGATGGTGGACACAGGCAAGATGGTGAGTAATCCGTTTTTTTTCAGAACTTGTAGTTGGCCTGC